>JAITYZ010003925.1:0-10377 GCA_027744595.1 Paronellides praefectus
CTATAACAATATATATGTACATATATATGTATATATATTTTTGTACATATTCTAATATATCTTTTTTTGCTGGGAAGAATAGGCAGACGTTACTTGTGAAAGTAAATGCAACACTTAAATTCGAGAGACGCAACTTGATGTTTTCATAGAAAATCGGCTATGAATTCATCGAATAACATGGGCGATAACCATCCAGGTGAGTTGCTAATCCTAATATAAAGTTATTTAGGTGGAAAATGATGTAAATCTGTTTTATAGGTGGAGATCCACTTGGAATTAATGATAATTGTGTAAATATTAGTGGTTCCGGGTGCACTGTCAGGATTTTGAATGCATGGAATGAGAGAGTAGAGCATGATTTAGTGGAATTTTAGTTAGTTTTGGGTGTAAAGTGTGGAATATTTAAAAGTGGAAGGGGTTTATAAGAGTGTTGTGGTGGAATAGGTTGTGTAATGAATTAAATGTGTTGAGAGGGTGGTGGAGAGGAATTATGCATGAAAACTTGATTGTGGAGGAATATAGGGAATGATTTTTAATTTGTGGGCTATTTAATTTTTTGTTAATAGGCGAAGATGGGAATTCAATTGGAAGTGTATCGAGGTCTGGGAGGGTGCGAAAGAAAAATTCACTATTGGCTGATTATGACTCTCCAGATGTGATTGAAAAGAGAGGACGGAAACCACACGGCGTTAGTAAGGTGAGAGTTATTAAAGTTTTAAGTATGTGTTTGTTAATTCAAACAAATAATTAATTTATTATTGTTTTTTCATTTATAGCATGGTGGCAATGCTAGATCTCATGGGAAATCTCAAAATATTCGGGGTAGAAAACCTCACGGATATTTTCAGAATGTTGGTCCTCCAAGAAGTAGTAGCAACTCTTATCAAGATTCGGAGTCATTGAGTCCTTTTGAGATGATGCATGAACCTTACGATGGGGAAGTGCCTGAAATTGCAGCAGAAGAAATTATTGACGAGGGACTACTTGATGAAGAGGATGGAGCATTGGAGCTAACTAACAATGTTCATCATCATCACCATATTGTAAATAATAATATTCGACTCAAGTCACAGGCCCAGTCGACGTACATGTTGGAAAAGTCTTTCGCAAAACAAAAAAAGATTGCTGGTGTAGGTCACAATTCTGGTTCAAAAGTCAAAGCGACGAGAAAGGACAAAGGGGTAGGTTGCTGGAACTAATCAAAACGTATGAATTGTGCGTAATTTATTTTAAGGTGTTTATCAACAAATGTCTTGTGATATTTTAGAGCCCTCGTGTGACAGCTTACATGTTATGGGCAAAGGAGCAGAGGTCTATATTTTCCAAGAAATATCCCAACCTAGATTTCTCCACCGTATCAAAAAAATTAAGTGACCTTTGGGCAACAGTTCCGCAGAATCAGAAAAGAATGTGGAAAACAAAGGCCGCCAAAATAATGAGAAAAAAGGCCAATGGAACCGAAAACATAAAAGTTTCTTCCGGTCCTAATTTAGTTTTAGCAAAGAAAATGTCCTTTCCAATGGTGCGTAAAGGGATGAAAAACACCACTCCAGAGGAAATATTTACGCCGAAAAGACCTCCAGGAAGGCCACCAAAGAAACCAATTAATTTTTTAAATTCGACAACGCCAGTTCCAGGTCCATCTCCGAAATCTCATATACACAATCATCATAGTCCCACGTCTAGTTCAAATAAATTCAAATTAAAACCGGTGTTACACAAGGCGCCAGTTTCAAGAAATATCAAAAGTTCTGGTCCCGTACTAGCTCCAGTCTCTTCAGTTATCGATATAAAGTATTTTTTCCATTTTTTTACTAATCATAATGTTCCATATGTTGCCATTCCTAAAAATAAACAATTGAAATCGTGATTATAAACTTCAAATAATTTGTGTATAATTTCAGACCTGAACCGTACAAATGCAAGGTCACTGGAACCGATTCGTTAGACGTGGCAGCTCATTTAAGTCTTCTCGGGGAATCAATGAAAAAGTTGGGAGCACAGCTGCAAAGTCAAAATCTACCGGTAATTCCATTACTCAGCTTTCATTTTAACTTGTCTACTAAAACTTTGATTCCAGGGACAAGGAGTTAATCGAATTATTATAGAATGTATCCTTCAATTTTGTGTTCTCTCCTATACAGGACCATCCTGAAAGTCTTTCATCTCTTCTCGACTCCCTTTTGTGCTCAGTTGGCCCACTCCTCTGTTTGACTCAATTGGTGCCAGAATTGGATTGTGTTCCAGAAAGCAAGCTGAAAAGCATTTTAAATAACATTGGATATGTCATGCCTGGTCTCTAGAAAATCTATTTATGCGTAGAGTATATATAGCGCCATGTCTAAATACTAGTCTGTCATTTTGCGCATTAATAATACTTCTTCCCACTCTACAATTATTATTGCTGTTCCTATGCATGAGTTTGTTTTTCCTTTTGACATGAACTAATACAATTACTACATGAAACGAAATATTATATTAACAATGATAAAATATTATATTATGCATTCTGTATTTATACCATATATATATATAAATATCGTAATAATATGTACGCACGTCAAGAATTTATTATTACCATTTACAAAAAAAATATTTACAGAAATCTTGTCTTCTTTGCGTATATTGTTTTTAAAATACCGTAAGCATCCATATAGATTCGTATACGGTGAATTTACTTGCCTCTCTTTGTCTTTACGTTCTAATAAAATAAAATAATATTTTTGTGCCGTCGCCAGACAAAATATATATGATTCACAGTATTTTTCCATTTCCCTCTTTTTTTAATGTCATTTGTACAGCAATTTTTGCACTTGGATGAACTTTACTATTTTGTTTTCTATATTTTTTTTAAAGCTGTACATCATGTTGCATTGACTTGGCGTGTATTCTAACATATTCAGTCAAATAGTCAAAAAATCTATCAGATCAAATCCTATTTTCCTCCCCACTACTACTGTATAAACATCACCAGCATCGCTCAATCCATAAAATTTTCAACCAACCAACAGCAAAAAATAAAATAAAAAAGAGTATTGACCCTACTTTTTCACTTGATTGAATGACCACTTGTGTATATATGCTCAAGCATTTTCCTTGTATTTTTTTGTAGGCATTGTATTATTTGCTTCGTTGATGCTCCTTTTTAGGGCCAGGACGACGAGGATGATGATCATCGTGATCATGGATGATAGGAGTCAGTCGTTACGCTGCCGTTTCTGGTATCTGCCTTCGAAATCAAAAATATCATCAAACACACAGACTACAACGGACGACACGAAGGAGATTTTCCAGATGCTGCTTTCCGTGAAAGTACACATACACATCTCTTTTGTTTTCTCATCGTCAGTGGAATCTTCTTCCGGGAGGCACACTGCAATTTATACAGGCTTTTGAGCCTACATAAATATAAGATGTGTATATCACGCATATAAATTCACTGATAATAATCATCAACAAGATTACTAAATGTATATCTATATGTTGTATACATACATATATTGTCGAGTTGCTCATGATGATGATATGATGATGATGATGATGATGATGATGATGATTGTGCATGTTCTTTCTAGTGCCATTGAACAAAAAAAACCAAAAGGCAAGAGCAGACAGAGAGAAAAAAATGTGCTCCTCCTTCCTCTTCACACAACAGTTCATCTTACAACAAGAATACGATTGTCGTTAGTAAAATATAAAATAACAAGTGGAAAAAGAAAGCGCAGAGAGAATAAAATAATGTTTCAAATTACATATTCAAATGGATACATATGTATGTGTAGTAGCCGTATACTAAAACATTCTTGGCTTTGTTCATATGCCACATTGCCTTGCTCTTTCCACTCATCTTCGCCGCTGCTGCTGCTGCTGCTGCTCTCCTATTTTGTGGATATTATTATGCTAGCACCATTCTAAACAAAAGTAACGTCATATCATAAAACATTAGAGGCAAAATAGTGGAGTGTGGGGACCCTTGTTCAACAGCCACCAGCAAACAAGCATAATATGAGAAAAGAGAGAGTCGGAGAAAGCTCTTCTTCTTCTTCTCTTTTCCATATCTTCAAGCTTCTTAAGTCAAGAGAATAAAAAAACGACGATGAAAACGAACGTGAGTCAGTAAATAAATTAGGTAGTCCAGCTGCTGCTGCTCTCTTTTTTTATTCTCTGTGTTGGATTTTGTTTGTGTGAGTCGGACGGAAGGAAAAGGATGAAAGTGTCCAGCGATTTTTCCTTTTTTATTTCTCTCTCTCTCTCTCTCTCTTTCTCCCTTGTTCTTTCTTTTAATGCATATAATGTCATAAAAGCTCATACAATAATACTTTATAGTACACATGTAGAGAGATGAGGCAATCAACCTACACCCATATATTTATGTGTAGCAGCGGCACACAAAACGTACAACAGCGTATTATACATTTTTTTTTACTTTCGTAGAACAGGACAGGCATTGTTTGGAAGAGAGAACAGATTGAAATTTGTGTACAAGAGAGTTGTAGAGCAGGGTCGATGACGATGCAAATCTGTTGCTGGCTTTTTCTTTGCCTTTCTTTTTTTTTCTTTTTGCTAACAATACGACATTTTTATCCATTCTTTTGGTATAATACCCAGAGAGTGACTAAAGTAAACCATTTCAATACATATACGTCGCTCTCTCTGCTTTGTGTGTATGTATATTCATGTGTGTGTGTGTGTGTTTGGTACACTCAAAGAGAATCTAATCTATATCAATAAAATTCCTTTTTCTCTCATAATACAAGCAAATTGGCAGTCAAGCAAGGAGAGAATCTTTCCAGTGTGCAGCAATAATAATAATAATACCTGTTATTTCCCCAAATGTACTTCTTCGTCGCTCCCACCAAGCTGTATAAAAAAAGAGGACTTACTTTTCCCCTACTACAATGACGACGTTGATGATGATAATGTTCATGATCATGGACCTTTTATATAGCAAGTCTACATGGCGGAATCAGGAGGATCATCATCATCCCTGTATAACGTGCATTGACTTGGTCCTCTGTCTCGAATCCACTACCGTCTAACTAACTACCTCTCTCTCTTTCTCTCTGTGCATGTGCCTCCGCACACACAATACAATGGTTAAAAAGTAAAGGAAAAAAGTAAGAAGTTTGTACTTTATTTAGGAAACTATCTAAGTGTGTGTGTGTGTCTAGCTGTTCTATATATACACCAATATAACTAACCATAATAGAACGGTTCTGCTGTACTTACTGCATACTATATATACCGCTTCTGCTGTTGCTGGCTCCTCTTCATATTTTACTTGGCGAGTTCCTTTCTCCCTGTCTTCCCAACTCAATTCATTCTTGTCCTGCTGGCATTTCGAAAGGCATCCAATCCAAAATTAAATGACAAAGAAAGAAAGAATAAGCAAGATGATGATATATAGTCTCTAGTCTTTACTCTACATACCTTTATACCTCTCTCTCTCAATTCTTCATGTTGTTATACGACAATGGACAACAAAAACGTTTATGGAATACAAGTGTAGTATGTATACAGCCAATGGGAAGAAAAGGAAGGAATGCATCCATATTATACACCTACGTATATACTAATAAAATGCTTTATAAACAAGAAGACTTTACTCGGTCTGGCCTTCTGGTTTGGAATGGAATGATATGGCCTGGCTTGGAATACATATACGTGTACCTAGGGAAGGAGAGAAGCTAAACTATAAAAAAAGAAGTTTTAACTGGGTGGTCTTTGTCGTACAATACTTTTTTTTCCTTTTCTCATGCCTTTCACTGCTTTTTGAACCATCAAAAGGATGTAAACTATGTTGGCGTGGGGCAAAAGCCGGGTTAAAAACTGGAAGCTTTCTCCTTTCTCTTCATTCTCCCTCTCCCTTTCACTTTATTCGCGACTTTTCTGATGATTGTGATGGTGGTCTGGTTCTGCTTCTTATGGTGTACACACAAATCCACACACACATTCAAAAATAATATTCTCTTTTTTTTCTCCCTCTTTCCTCTCTCCCTCTCTCTTTCTCAAGACTAATAGGAATGCATACAGCTCTTACCTTTCCTCTTTTTTCCCCCTCTTTTTACTGTCTGCAAGAATAAATATAAGTTCATTTTAAAAAGAAATATATGGTACTTTAGTTGTTGAAGATTTAAGTATCTAGTCTACTTATGTATACAAGTTGGGAGTCTATCTATTCTCGTTTGGCGGGGGATGGATGTTCTCCTCTCTTGAAAAAGTGCTCTGCTGAAACGCCACGAGCATCAAACTAAAGCTCCAGTCTTTTTTTCTTTCCTTTTTTTCAGAGAGAAAAGTTTTCAGCCTGAAAAATCACGACTCTCTGAATGAAAATATGTGTGCATGTAACCGTGTACACAGGTACATGATATTGAGATCTTTGACTGGAAAATCCTCCCATCTCCCAAAACAATATCCATACGAACAAACTACCGGAATTTTTTTTATGATTCTACGCATAAAACAAATCATGTACTAATTCAACTTGTTTGTAGAGATTTATTTTTGTTCTTTATGACAATTTTTTTATATAACTTTATAAGTTATGTTGCAAAAATATCCTCTCTTTTTTTAATGAAGAAGAAGGATCTCCGGTGGAATATTGGTGCATATGGAACATGTAATTTAGAAAACTGTCCCAAGTCGACAAAAAGTCGTCTAAGCACTTATCCGCCAGGCACGTACACGTATATTATATTATTATTATTATACTCCTTGCATAACAATATCTTATCTAATAATATTACAATATACAATTTGCTCGCATAATAAAAGGATCTCCAGCAAGGCACCTCTCTCTCCTTTTCATGCTATCACAACTGCGGGAGAACAACTATATTACAATTTGTGCCTCTACAAACACGAAACTCACTTTTCTATTGTCATCTTCCTCATATCGACATAGCTTATATTAGTTCCGGTGAAAGCATGCATTGAGTGGAAAAATTGTAAGTAAAAACGATGAATTCAAAGCCAAACTGGTTCTTGTCGTTTTATACAAATGCCACACATATTGCTATATATAAACTCACGTTTCTTTTTTTTTCAAAATCCATTGTACCTTGTATAAAATTGTATACCAGTTTATATGAATGCTACTATATGTACTATGCTTATGTATTATATTATGAATTCTTTGTAGATTTATTTGTTGGCAGACTACATACACCTGCACATATGATGATAAAACTGTAGGTAAACGACAATGAAAGAAGAAAAAAGAGATGAAAAGCAAACTGTGTGTACACAAAACCTACATGCATTGTTCGCAAGAAATGAACGTAAAAATTCACGTAACACACTCGACAGTGGTGTTATACTTACATTCTGCAAAGCACAGTGCAGCCGCAGTCATCTTTCTCCTCAGCAAAATGCCTTATTAAAATGCTCTGCTGTTTATGCTCCGTTGTACTAAACTCTATAATGTAGTATAGCGCGTGCATAGTATATGTACGAACGTTCTTTTTTGCACTTGATACTCAACAAAAGAATAGTATACACAGTGCAGTGAAAATCATAATCAAAAAGAAGAAAACTTTACAGACAGAGAGAGAGAGGGAGAGAGAAAGCAGAGAAAGAAGTAAATGACATGTTTGAAAATATGCTTATTGTTCTGTTCTTCTGTATGTATATATGGTATACACTTTTCATTTCAAACTTCATACATATATACATGAATCATCTTCCAATTCATTATGCGTTTCTTGATGTTATAGATGTGTAAAGATGTAGACGCTCGTTGCTGGTGAGTACATATTTTTCACAGCAGCAACGGCATCAGGAAAATGTTTCATATTCTCCATCTTCTCTTCTCTCTGCTGTTCTTAGCTTCTCTCTACATTTTCCCAGAGTTGGATTGGGATTCACTCTCTACTCCAATGTGCAAACTCTCCTAGTGAGAAGTTCCCGTTTCTCTCTCTCTCTCTCTCACTCACACACACTCTCTGACAATAATGTGTACATTTAGCGTTAGCCGCATTCTTCACTCCTCAGCAGCGCTAATACGCGAAGGGAGTGCAGAGAGAGAGAGAGAGTTGAGTTGAAAAGGAGAGAGTAAGCGTGTTGTTGTGGAAGCCCGATTTTCATATGATGAAGGATGCTGTGTTGATGATGATGACGATGACGGCGATGAGGATGATGTGATGTGGGTGCCGGAAGGAACAGAAAAACGAAAGTAAAAAGAAGGAATGTTCAGAGAGAGAGAGCAGAGAGATGCTGCTATATTATGCTGCTGAGGATGAGAAATGAAAACGGAGATGGAGAAGCAAAAGCAAACTCTAAAAACGGTTTTGTGTGTGCTTGGTATGTTCATGGAGATAATATATATATGTATAAAGCATGTAAGCAAAAAAAGGAGACGAAAAGAAGACGGACAGATGAGAGAGAATGTGAAATGGATAAATGTACACACGTATTATATGCAAAAGTACTATGTATATACAATATACGCAACACATATTTCATACATATACCTACATATAACATGTAGGTATATGCATACAAATTTTCTTTTATGGATACAAATTTCGATGGTTTCCTATAATACATGTTTACATTATACTGCTCTCTTGTTGTTGTCTATAGTCTCACTCGGTTTAGTTTAGTCTTCGTTCAGTTTCTCCCTGTTTTCTGTTCTCATCCACTCCCTTTCAAACAAGCCAGACATGGGCCTACTATTACTCCTGCTGCTACCGCCTAAGCAATTGTTGGAGTTTAAAATGAGAAAGTTTCTTCCAGTCCAACAGAGGCTTATTCCGTCGGGTTTCCCCAGCAAACCGAGAAGTGGTGGTGGTTGGTGGTGGTAGTGGTTTTTTCCCCTGCTTATATATGACATGGCGACGAAAAAGGAATATAATGGGGAAATGTGTGCATAAAAAGTTAAATGGGATGTATATATATTAAAGCCAAGCATAATATATTCGTCTGCCCAGCATTTCATTCAAAAAAGAATGCAAGAGTTTTCATCGTATAAAATGCAGGCATGTGTGTACTTTTTTTTACACTGTATTACATAAACAGAAAATCTTCTAAAGTGGTGTGTGCTCCTCCTGCTGATACGCTGTGCTTGTCTGGTCTTCTGTGATGTCGTGTGTTGATATCCTTCCACCACTGCCACTACTACATATTGCTGATGATGATTCAGTTTTTTTTTCAGCTAAAAGTTACAACAACATGCGGTGGGAGTAATGTATTTTTTTCCAACAAAGCTCTGGTACATGAACACACATACGCAACAACACATATATCATATGAACATTATATTAGTAAGCAGCATTCCATCATATACACAACATAACATCAAAGCTAAAAAACAAATTGCAATGAGTCGACGAGTTGTTGGAAGTTGGAATAAAGGAGTTTCATAGAGCCACCATCAGTAGCAGCAGCAGCAGCAGCAGCAGCTTTGAGACTTATCAAAAAAAAAACTGGCAATGGTATGGTAAATAGCATATATATAGCAGCAGCACAAGAGTTGGAACAAAAAATGTATTGCAAAAGCAACAGAGAAATAGAGAGCTGAATATATAAGCTTGTAGGTACACAAGCACAATATCTCCCCCTCACTCTCTCTTGACTCAACTCAGAGCTGGTGCTTTTTTAGTTGTTGTGCTGGTGGCTCTTGACTAACTGCTGCTATGTGATGTGCTCCGTTACTGTTCCACTGTTCAGTACTGTACTTTCTACACGATTTGTCCGTCTGCTGCTTTGCTGTGTGGCTGACTTGACTGTCTAAGGATAAAAGGGTCTCCAAAAAAAATTCCCCATTCTCTTGCTCACTCCAACACTCTTGCCATAACAGAACAGCAGCAGACAGCAACTCTCTGCCTTTTCTCTCTCTCCAGTAATGGTAGAGCCATATACACACACTGGTGAAAGCAAGCCTCAAGTTCGTCGAGCGCCTGCGACCTGATAGTGGGTCACGGGAGCGCAAGTCTTGCCCATCCATGTCTTTGCCATTCTAATTCACCTGCAGTGTAAATCGATTCGCTGTATAGCTGGAGCTCCAACTCTAACACACGCTATATACTCACAATACACAGAGAGTTTTCTCTTTTGCAAACCCAACAAGCTATGGAGTAAAGCCGCCATAAGAGAAAATACACACAAAGGAAAAAAATACTTTTCCCACTGAAAACTGAAGAGAAAGTATGCATTGCTCGTACTATTTATAACACCACTTCTGATGCTGGTAATACTACGGCTCTACTACTACTACTACTACTATTGGTGCTATATATTGCAATGCCTACTATACACAACTCAACTACTCACATACTTTCTCCTTTTCTTTTCTCCTACAAGACTACTACACAATTGGGTCCACTTTGAGGTAAGTTTGTTTTCTAAATAAAACAGCTATTTCTTCTGGAATTTCTC
>JAITYZ010003926.1:0-10096 GCA_027744595.1 Paronellides praefectus
CAGTGTTCAAGTTATTCAGTTCAATAAAACAGTAAATAGTACTGAAATAGTTAAAGAACAGCAATATTATCATTAAGAACAAGGGAATGCAGTTCTTAACTAATCCTTTGCCAGTGTTTATTTCTTTCACAATAAAAAGTCGTCAAAACTGGTAACTGTTGTAGTCATTGTGCGTTCTCGTTGACAAAATAGGTCACTATTTATTCTTTTCGTATTTTTGCCAAAAACAAAAGATGTGATTTATGCTACGACCAACGACTCTAATTAATTGTAAACAATTACAGCAATCCTGATAATCAAATTAGGTATATTAACCTTTAGTAATAATGACGTAGTACAATTTGTGTTTGTTTGGTACAACTCTCAACAAATCATGTGTTTGTAAAATTATGCACATTTATATCGGAGTAGTAGTACCACTACATAATTTTATATACATTTCTGTACACCAACGGTAAAAGCAATTTTATTCTTCAGTAAATCGGGGTAATATGATTTAATTGTAAAGAGCGTCCTTTCAGAGAAAGTGGATGTGATTTCAACAAATATTATTTATTAATTAAGTCGATTTTGGCACAATAATTCTATGTATTTTTCTTGCGTACTTTCACTTTGACCCCTTCATCAAGTAAAACTTGAATTAGCTCATAGTTCTCATTCTCAATGGACACCGTTAGAGCAGAACGTCCTAGGGGATCCACGCAATCAATCAGGAGGACCTCATTTTGACCTCGGTATGTGTCAATTAACCTGTTTGTTTTTAATTTTCAGAGAAAACATTAAGTCATATATATACGTAACGTTGTTGACATGAGTAAATGTTTTCAAATGTTTTCTTGACTATCGTGGGATTCGTGGGTTCTTTGATTTGTAAATGTAACCTTTTCACATTTGCCGTGTCTCCTCTCTCGACCAAGAGTATGAACCGTTTCTCTTCCGCCGTGAGAGCGCCAAGATTCTCAATTTGAGGAAGGCCATTCTCATCACTTTCTTCCGTTGCAACGCCTGCCTCATTCTCTATCAGTTTCTCCTGAGAGCCTCCAAATGGTGCCATAGTAGGGATGATTATAACTTATATACGCATACACAGGCATCTACTTTTACTTTTTTGACATAAAATACTCAGAACCGAGTTAAGTAATCACTTTATTCACGAGAAACAACTTCCCATAACAAAGTTGTTCACGAAATGAACGTTTCTTCATTTAATGCCCACAGGACATGCAAAATCTAAAACATAAGCTGAGGTCACTTTTTTTATTAAAACACTTGGCTCACCAACATGCATAATTGCGTATTTCTTGACTTAATTATTAAATAATAATATTGAAATTTTAAATGGTGGTGAACAAAGGAGTAATAATGTGATTAGATGAAAGTGGCACACAAAATAAAGAGTGAAAATTGTTCCCATCGTTTCCACTACAATATCACCCAACGTCTAGACCTGCAAAACAAAAAAGGGTTACTTAAATAATTTAAATGACTAGATTTCCAGTTATTATTTGTATTTTTCTTGTGTGCGCACATGCGTAAGTGTGTGTGATCCATCCGGGATTTCATGGAAAACTGTGAGATAGACAAAAAAAATGTTGTAATAAAATTAGTGCAGATTGTACGTCCAGCAAACAATTTTTATTGTTGCATAGGAGTATTCGTAAAGAAAAAAAGTAAGAAGAAAAAGAAGAAAAATACACAAGCCATTTAGCAAATCAGAGCAAATCTAATTTCGACCTGGTTTCGGATTTTACCTGTCCTGTCTCTGTCTCCCCATCCACTCTCCTTTAAGCTGTGTTCACATTATCATATTTTATCATATAATATTGATGCATGTCGCAGCTAAAAGTTCCATGATGTCAACCTAAATACTTTTTTTACGTTTGACCATAAATTATTATACACTATATTATACCCAAAAAGCAGAGATATATGTATGAAATAAAATAGCTAATGTTCATAAAGATTATGAAGGAATAAATCAATTTCAAGCAGATTTAAAAATGTTTCTGCTAAATAAAAATCCGTATACAAGTATCAATATTAAACTATTTTGGATTGACAGACAAACAATGAAATTTTATAACAACCCAAAATATTTGATAATTACATGATGACAGAGAAGCCAATTGAGGTTTTGTCTACTATATAAGTATACACTATGTATACTGGGATTTTTTTTACATAGATAAAATAATTGAGACATTGATAGATGCCAATGTTAAGATATTGGCATGACAAAAATCTCTTTCCTGGACTTGTGTGTTGGATCATACTGGTATAATTGGGACATCATTCATACATCATCCATTTACACTCATATCATGCATATTAAAGCGATCAGCAAAACCTGGAATCCTTCTGGTTTATATAATAATAACTACGACCACCATGAACATACCAACGAGAATAAAGCCCTCTGCAAAAAAAAATTGTTTCATTTTTTTGCTGGCTAAAAATGCAATGCATGATACAACAAATGGACGAAAAGCTTAGCAAGAAAAGTAATGCAAGAGTACGTGAAAAAATCATAATCCAATAATGGGACAGAGGGGACTGAACTGGGTAACAAGAAGAGGAGAAGAATAAATTTAGCATGCTCACTACTAGACAAGTGAAAAAAGAATATTATGGAGATACTTACATTTCAATAATTTTAGTAAGCAACGGCTTCCTAATGAGTACCTATGTTTCACGGGTTTTTTTTCTTGCACAATACAAGATACAAAATACAAAAACAGCAAACAAGAGAAATGAGTGATAAGGAAAGCATATGTGACATCAGATAATATAATAATAAGCATGCGAGCTGTGTGAGAAGGGGAAGTAAACGTGAAGGAAATGAAATCACATAGGGAAAATGTATTTTGATAATTGGACAAACACGGTTTCCAGACATGTGCATATGTAGGGTATGTATGTATGTATGCATGCAGCCCTTTAAGACAAAACTTGTAAAAATTTAATTACTTTCCACAAGTCGAGTTGAAAATTTCAATTGAGGAAACCCAAACCATCAATTTGTGGGTCCCCGACGGAAAAACGAGCAAAGAACTTAAAAAGAAGGTTAAATATGATAAACTTCTCCTTGCTCACTAAATTCAAGTAGATTTCCTGAAAATGTTATAAAAAAATATGCCATCATCATTTTTGGGGAAAGTATGGAGAAACAAGCAAGTTGCTGTATTAAATTACATTTACTTAATTATCTCTTTCATCTTCCTTTTCCTGGCTTTGACCTGTGGGATTTTTTGTTTGTGTAAGTTATATAAGTTGTTACATAAGTTACAAATCTTATATAAAGTATAGTATAAAGGTGAGGTTCTTCACTCTATTTCTTTGATGCAGCAGCATGGGCTCTTAAATAAACTCTATTTCCATCTTACACTATTTTGATACCACGCTTAACCTTCACGCTTGTAGTATCATATGCATCAAACGATTTGCGAAATATAGCAGTAGCGTAATTTATGTTGTGAATCTAAATGGTAATGCGTATATATTTGTCACTTCCTCACATTTGTTCCAAAGGTTTTGCGTCAGTGACATAATAAATGCACAACGCAAAATCTCTACTTGATTAACATAAATTGCTAAATAGATTGACGAATTGATGACGATACATTATACACATGTCCATATTTATTTACAGGTTTTGACCATCGTGCTCAAGTTTTCAGCTACTATTGCAGAATAAGTATTTGGCAAGGCACATATTTGAGGGGTTTTTAAGAGTTTGCTGGACAGAGTGTCAACAAATAGTGAGTAGCCAGGTATTGCAATTATAAGGAAATCATGATATCATTCAATCGACCAAAAAATTTTACCGTCTCAAAATGCCCCCTTTCAAGTGAGTACCTAGTACCTACATATAACTATATACTTTCTGAAACTAGAAAATTCATGTGGATAAACTTTGTCCATGTTCGATACAACGAACGCTATTAGTATAAATTCCCAAATCCCCTAGCGCTCCTCACTATTACTAAAAAATTCAACATTGTGTTAAAATCTATAATAAACGAAATATAACTCATTTCATTTCTTGGGTAGGAGGTGAAGACCCTGTTTGTTTTTAAGGACATTACACTTTAACATATCGTTCGTTTAACCGAAATCAATTGCCAACTTCTACCCCAAATGGTATAATGCAATACAACGAAATGCGTGAAATGTTCAGGACAGTTTTTTCTGCATTAAAAAACACAACGGCCGATTGTATGTAGCTCGTGTTGCAATGATAACCGTAATAACAATAACGCCTTTTGTTTACTCGACCTTCGATAAAAGGAGTGGCAATAAATGTACGCCTCTAGTACTAATACAACGGTAAAAAAAATGAATCTGTAGCAGAAGCAAACGCAAATCTTCATCACAAACTTCGTCGGATTGATCTGATTTAAACTTACACAAACTATCCGTTACTGGAAATGGTTTACAATGCTCTTATGGCATAGTATAATAGCATCTAGTCAATGTCTAGGTGTTCGCAGTTACTTTATTACAGTTACAAAAAGAAAACAGCTATAATATGAAATGATGTGCATTTCTCAAAATTTAGAAGCAATCATGCACTTTCATGACTTTTGAGAGATGCATTGTTGGAATAAGTCTTTTACGGTATACATTACTGTGAGATTAATCAACGAGCGAACAGAGTGACGTGTCCCTTTAATTTCTATAGATTAACTGTATTAATTATAATTTCGCAATTCTTCAGTCACCATTTTTGTTTCTCTGCGAGATGAGATGACGGTGATGGTAATGATTGCGACAGCAAAGTTTATAAACCCTTCTTTTTTCCTTTCTCTGTCGCTACTGTCCAAAATCACCAGCTTACGAGTGAAAGCAAACTTTGCGGATTTGGCTTTATTTGAATGAGTACATGTCATATTTTACTCCAATTTTTAGTGGTTCATTCCAGCTTGACTTTTACGACAATAATGATGAGGATCTCATACTCAAAACTTCGTCATTGTGTTTTTCCTTCGTAAGCATCCTTGCCTTTCTCCAATATATTTATCTTCATGAGGGAGTTATAGAATGTAGCATACTAGTCAATTCTCCTTGTAAATAGCAAGGAAAAAAGGAGTGGGTGCAGCGGAGCTCTGTGGATGATGACGATGAAGATGGCTTTTGTTGGGGGTGTCTTTTTATAGTTTCTTGTTCACCAGAGTGTTCCAGATATAAGTGCTCAGCTCCTTTTGGCAAAGAGAGAGAGAGAGAGAGAGGCAAAAAGAAAGATGGAAAGCGGACTGTAACTTGTATAAAAGGCAAGAGCAACAGGCCCCACTGGAACCAGTTTGACAAGAGAGCCTAGCTCCTCCGCACATGGTCAGCAGCAATAGCCTGACAGAGATCAGAAATTGTAGCGAATCTATCAATATCTCTTTCTTTTTGCCTCGGTGGACCAGTTTATCGCTTAAGTTTTTGTTGTGCACAAGTCACCGAAGTAATAAAGTAATAGTTTTCAAATACTTGAAGTTTTGTTGACTTTTTGATAGTTAAAAGAACAATATATATAAGCAAAGGAATTTATAATTATAATTTTTATATACAACACCTTTGTAAAAAAAATGTCCTGATTTGTCTGCTTTCATTTTCATAAATTGAACATATAGCCAAGTAAACAGTTATTATTACTTTGGGTACAACAGGAAAACAGTTACCAATATAGTAAATCAAATCCTATACAGGAAACCCTTTCAAACTTCCCTGAGGACAAAATCCCGAAACCAGGTGAGCTGAGCGTGATTTTGTAATCTATATGTTTTGTGTATTTAATTAAGTTTATAGAACTTGACATAAGATCACTTAAGATTTCGTGCTAATCCACGTGTAACAACCACAGTCAGAACAAAAGAAAATCAGTTTGACTCAAGTCCTCATTAAAACCACCTCACCATCACACCATCACATTCTTCAAGCAGTACTTATTCATATAATAGAATAGAGTAACAGGTATTTTGTTTCTGTTCTTCTTCGTCTTTTTCTGATGATGACAACAACAGGGTGAGCTGAGCTTATTTATACTGGCCATTCTTCTAATACTCCATGTTGTTTTTGGAGATGGTCAGCTTGATTGCCTGTTTCCCTATTATACATTTTTTCCTCATCTCGTAACCTGGTATTTGAAGATAATGATAATGTGGCTATTTTGTCCTTTCTCCGAAAGTCGAGTAAAGAACTCTATTTGCTGATTGTTATTATTATTGTGTGTATACCAAATATGAACTGTGTAGGTATATTACGGGGATTGCAGATAAATAAGTCATGCAATAACAAAGTAACACACTGGTGTAATGGAGCAATCGGTGAATGGAGAGTCTCCATTGAAGAGGCCATTTCATATTGCCACTTTCTTGCCCTTTTATCCCAAACTAAATAGAGAAAAAACATTGTCGTGGGAAAAGCCAACCTGCAGCAGGTTACCTGCTCTACATTTTATGGGTTGGTAGGTTAGGTGCTTGTACAACAACCACATTTATTGTTATTATCATCCTCTGTTTCATCGTAACATTACGTTACTGGTAGGTATTTGAGTAGTGAATACATATGTCTCCAGTTGCCCCAAATGGATGTAATAGTCATGTGCTGATAGGCTATAGTGTTGTATACAACTGCAACATTTTTCGGGGCGTTGTGATAAAAAAAAGAAGTATCTGAGTAAGCAAGATAAGTTCTTTTTCTCTTCTGAGAAAGCAGCATAACGATGCCATAATAGGGATTACTATAAGATTTACAACTGGATAATCCGTTTATAACGTTTCTTATTTCAAAAAAATGCTTTGCTTTTTATGGAATTCGGAATAAAAGAGGTACGGTTTTTTTCGAACTGCAATGAAAATATTATACCCTGAACTGAACTTACACTGTTAATATCACATCCTCATTTAGTTTACTTTATTTTTTTCCTCTAAATATCCTTGTTTCAAATAAAACGTTTCACAAGTGTATTGCTGACCTACTCTCATGCAAAATAAATTGACTTTTAAAAGCATATATAAGAAATATAATTCACCAAAGATATCTAATCTCAAACATGTTTTTGAGGATGTTGATTATTTTATTAGGAATAAAACTCCATCCCAAAAGAATGTATAATATATAAAAAGTTGAATCATCAACTATTTATTCATTTCATTCTGCTGCTACACTATAAGGCACTTGTATCACCAGCATCACACTAGAGTACATCACACACGTGTACAGATTTAAACTTGTATGAGTTTTTGTTGAATCGTGTCCAAAATTGAGCATCCTTATTTAGTATAAAAGACATCATTTACAAATCGCAAAATCCATGAAACTTCCTTGTTATAAGCATTTACAAATAAAAATACTCACAACGAGAAAATTTGAGATCACTACTCTTTCTCTTCCTACTACCTACAAGAATGCATTTTTATAGGTCATTTGTAACTGTGAACTGCAGCTTTGAGATTGACATACTGAAATACAACAACAAAAAATGGCAGCTCATAAAACTTTCTCACATTTCTTGGGAAATTAAGCAACAAAATGTTTTTTGTTTGTCATTTGGCAACCTGCCCCAACAAACATGAGTCATCTTCCAAATCATTCAGCAAAAATGAACTATGGTGCTGTAGCTTCACTTTACATGATTTTGGAAAATATCTTGTCATTCTCAAGTTATGGTTTAATGAAAGAGCAACAGCTAAACTATCTAAATAGTTGCAAAGTATTGTAAGAGAACATATAATTTGTGTGCTCGCACTACTGACAAAACACAAAAAGAGCATGTTTTACCATACAAATATTTTGGGAGACCCCAAATATTTGCACAAATACACACAAGCCTGTCCTCATGATGGTATCATCATCATTCTTCTCATCAACATACACATCTCATATTTGGTTTTCCCAGGAGGAGTCATTAGATATATGGGTAAATACACCTACTTCAAAGTTGAGTGAATGGTAAAAGGGTACACTGATTTGATTGTGAGAGTAGACTAGTTAATAAAATAATGATGAGATGAGGAAAAGGGATAATATTAGGTACATAATATGCTCTTCTCCTGTTGCGTTCACCTTTCGTTTTGGTGTGCTGATACTTTTACTTCCGTAAATTGTGGTTCCGTACGTTCTGGTTGTGATCACTCTTATTTTCTAATTGGAATCTCAGTTTACATAATCACCACACAGCAAAAAAACGAAAGTCACATCAAAATCCTTTTCTCATTAAAGTTGGTATATTGTATTTTTCATTCTCCTTATATCCATAAAAAACAAACATGATATTCCAAGAAATACATATGTACATAATTGATGCTGGGGGCCACAAGCCTGGGGCACTCTGTACTGCTCATGACTTATATTATTATTTTTTCAAGCACTACAAACTACGCACTACAGACTTTTTCTCTTCAATTAAGAAGGGATCATATTATGTTGTCCTTTCTGTCCCAAAAAACTGATTACTTTTGTTTTGTGATACACTATAGATCACATGAAATTTTTAAGAAATTTTTGCTACTGGTTGGAAGAAATTTTTTACCAAGTAAATATAATAATTAATGTTTTGTGGTAAATCCTTTAAAGGCCACATATATGCATACATAAATACTAAACCATATATTTTGAACATGAACAAAAAATAAGCTTGTGCCGGAGGCACAATGAAATTGCCTTCATTATAGACTTCTGCCGATAGACGTGACTAAATTTCAGGCTAAAAACAAGACAATTATAATGTATTTATGTATAAAAATAGCAATGGGATGTGTTCATATCCAGCCTGAGTAAATAGAATATGTTGGAGGAAACGTAGGCAACTTGCTTTGTACAATCTCTTAGTTGGGGCACTGTGAGACTAGAAACACAAGTGAACACATTTTATGCATTATATAGCAAGAATTTCTCATCAACAAAGGCATATGTCTGCATACATTACTATCACTACACGCACTCCTAGTCTAATGCATAACGTAAATTACGTTGCGTAATTGATTATGCCAAAGGATTGAGCAGATAGTTTCTAGAAGATTCTTTAATTAAGCTCATTATCATCAATAGTATACCTACAAAGTGTTTAAGGAAAAACCAACGTGTTGGCGGTATAAAAAGGATGTAAATGAGAAGGGCAAGTTGAGACACTTTTCTTCTTCTTCACTTTCAGATTGGAGTATAAAGGGAAGATGAACACTCGTTCTAGCGAAAATGCCATGTCAACATTGACACGGACATGGCCATCACCATCTTTCTTCATAATTTTGATAATTGCAACAGCAACAGCGACTTCAGCCGCGGATGGAGCAGCTCATAACGACCTGAGACTATTACTATCTAGCAACCCAGCCCTTATCCATCATGACATGACAAGTTCAGTAATTCCTATTGCTACAGTTTCAGGAGCACCAACCACCACAACATCAGCGGGTACTGGCGAGCTCCCAAAAAGTCGCAAGGTACGGGAGATATCCGGCAGTGGTGGGGAGGATGAGCTTTCCTCTGCTTCTGCTGCAGCTTTAGGTCAAGACTTTTCCCAGAGTCGGCAGACGTCAAAGGCGAAAGCGTTATATCCTACTCTTTCAGGATCCGGCGAGCTGTTTCGTCTCTTCAGGCCTTTGGCTTTGACACCAGACAAAACTATTGGAATGACAAGGTGGTATTTACCCGGTTTTGGGTATTTTAACAGAGGAGGTCGCGCTGCCAGCAGTAACTTCATAAGGTTTGGGAGAAGCGGCAGATTTGCAGAGGAAGACGATGGTCTCAATGGAGGTGGGGACACGAACATGCAGAACAGAAACAATGCAAAGAAGAAGAATAACTTCATTCGTCTGGGACGGGAGAACCCCCGAACAACCAACTTTATTCGATTGGGTCGTAGTGGGCCACCATCTGCAGGAGAATTTTTCAACTCGGGTTATGTCACACCGGCACTCTCAGATCCCTTTCGGGACGAAGAGGATGGTAGACACGAAATGATCTAAGTATTTAACTCTTTCTCCTATCTTTGTCATAAATTTCTCCTAAAAGGAAACGATTAGTAATATACCCATTTTATTTTAACCATGTTATATTTTGACAAGAAAAAGAAAATTATAAAAAAAATCAAATCATTGTGGAAATGGTT
>JAITYZ010003927.1:0-15312 GCA_027744595.1 Paronellides praefectus
TCATCATTTACCTTTATACCTATGTACGTTTAGCAGCTATAAATCTGTGTGAAACGAATAAAATATTCAAACTCGTAACTTTTGTAACCACACTTACTGTATTGGGCAAAATCCACTCTAGGGTTGCTTGCGTTAAAATGTACACGTTGAAGCTGTGACAAGAGAGGGAACACGGAAGACATTCCTTAACCTTAACCAGGTTAAGATTAGTTTAGGGTTTTGGTTAATGTCGTTTTATGTAAGTGAATTAAAATTGAGCTCCAAACTTTCCCTTTTCCCTTCATCCATTTATTGAAAATATTCGCTTTACGTTTTTACTCGCATTAAACCAAAACCTCAACTCAAGTCTCGCAACTCTTAATTGAGCGAGAGCGACGTGTATACACACTTGCATCATTTGAAAAATATAAGGAAGTAAAAGATATGATGATAAGATTCTAATATTGGTTGCATTTGTATCAAATATTTAATTCACGCTTTTCGTGAGCCACCGATTTGAAACGTTTGCTATGATTCATCGCATCATTGATCACAATAATAATTCTATTTACTTTTTTATGTATGTATACTTTACTTTGTAGGTGGTAGTTATAATAATTCGCTATAACCCAGCTCAATGCGATGATGGTGAGGTACATGCATGAAAATGATAGCAAAGCTACATTATTTTTTTAGTACACCCAATCCCCATTCAAGCGTCTAGCGACTACTATTACAAAACAGTTTAGGATGATTCAGCTAAAATTTTTGATATCATCCACCTCTGCTGAACGACAAACACATGAGTATCAACTAACATCAGCGCGAACGCAGTGACAGCATTCAAAGTTTAGTCATCCTCATCATCAGCGTCGAGGTGTCATTCTTATTGCATTTTGTAGCTCTTGTAGTTAGGTATGTATTTATGTATCATCTTACATCTCGGAGAACGTCATGCAATGTACCATAATTGTTTCCCCAAAGGTCTAATTCGGATGTTCAATGACGTGTCTTAAAATTGACAAAGAAATTGGTCATTTTGGTATACCTGTCTACTTGAGCATCACAATTTTACCCCTTTTCACAATTTGGTTAGTTGTGTGCATATGCTCCAGACTCCAGGTCGACACCAGAGCCATCTGCACCTAAAAATTACTTAAAAGCATGCTGATGATGTTAGCAAACCACGCTGTTTTCTTCTTCTTTAATTGAGATTTAGGGTCTTCAAACGAGTCCAAGGTCAGTCCCGTCATGCACCATAACTTACCACTACCCGTGTAGCTCACACTGAATATGTTCTCATTCCGCAAAAATGCTTCACTTAACTTTCCAATCCACACGATGAAAAAAGCAGCATTCTTGAGAGGGGCTCGACGAGTACAAAATAGTACAATATTCCATTATTTATATTCTAACAATATCACGACGATGGCCAGTTTCATTTGAACAATAATTAACCATTATAATTGCATTATCATGTGTGTAGTAGAGGAGTGGATACATTGCTTATTGAGCTAAGCTTAGCTTGTCCTTTTCTTGCTCATTATTATTATGCTATTGCTCATGTGAAGAGTTTTATTAAAAAACTCTAATTTTAATCCTACACTTCTCCCAACAAATCGACATCATGATTCATTTTATCATCTCCTCTGTCGTCGTTGTCGTCAACCCCTTAACAAATCGCCACCAGGCATGTTAACATATTTGCTCCACACCACCACCACCACCATCATCACCAATAATATGGAAAATTCTCTTCCCCCAAATCCCAAATCTTAATGTTATTAATGTTATGCATGCGTATGCATTAAACAAGAAAAAAAATCAAGCATTAAGTTAAATATATGTGGAAAAGATAACAGCGATTTATTTTTTGACTGTGTGAGAGAATAATAATGGAAAGGTATGCCAGATGTATGAAGCATTTATATTGCTGTTTGATTGCAGGTAGTATAATATATAGGAATGCATCTGCATCATCGTCTCACAAAAAATAAGAAGAATTTTGAGGATGATGGAGCAGAGCAGAGCAGAGAGGAATAAAGAATAAAGAAAGAAAGAAAAAATAAATGATGGAGAAGTATAAAGAAAAATTGTAGGTATATTTAGTAAAGTGAAGTTGGAGAGGACAAAAGAGCAACTTATTTTAAACAATAAAAAGCGTAAGAAGAGAAGAGATGCTGTTCTCACAGTCGAAGCGATGATGCTATAAGTTTTAGCCATACAACTTGGTTTACTATACTGACAATGCATAAGGCACCACCATGCTCAACAATAATTGGAAGGATGACGATGTTGAGGAGATATGCTGCGGAGGATGTATGGTTAGTTAAGTTAACACAAGTCAAAAAAAAGTTAGTGTAGATAATAATAGTAGAGTAGCTAACATCGCAGTTAAGTTAACATTTTGGATTTTACCTGTGAGTTGTGTGTATATGTGTTTGAGTATCGCTTTGTTTGGTGCCTTCTTGCAATGCTGTGTGGTGTGGTAGCTTGCGGCGGTGGATGGTGGAGGGATCAAGGTAGGTAGAATTTGGGAGATCACCACTCAATAAACTATCTTGATCATTAGTAGAGGCCGAGTAAAACGTGGATAACTGACTATTGTACGCTTACTGAAGTAAGGTAGGTATGTAATGTATAATATTTTAGGTTTTCAGCCAACAGCCCAGCACACCACCTGCCTCAAACCCCCATCATCATTCTTTTGCAGTAGTTGTTGTTGTTCCATGCATTTTTACTAAAGACTCGCAACATTGCATGGCATGCATGGACGCGATGGACTCTCATGTATGGACATTTTTTTACTATGCATTTATTATTATTATTATTTTTATTATCATAAACAGGAACGTTATCGTTATCACTATTTAACTTGCTTGGCTGTTAGCTACATATGCCCTGCATACCTGCATATTATAGCTAGTAAATTTCTACCTTTTTCTAGCGAGTGACTACGACTGCTGCTGGTGTTCTTCTTCTACGCGGATAGCAGCAGCAGCAGCTGCTTATATGCTTTTGCTGTCCTAACCATTTTTTAAAACTTGCTTTATTTTTAAGGCTTACCTGCGCACTCTTATGGTTAGGGGGACAAAAAGAGCTTATATATTAAAGCGGAATGCAAGCATAGTTATATAGTTAGTTAGCAACTTTTAACTTGCTTTTGATAAAACAACAATTTTATTTTATGTGTTTCGTTTTTTTTCGTCTTCTCTCTCTCCCTCTCTCAGATGAATGCTGTTCCCTCGCTCTGCTTTACATTTATATTTGATGGTGCTGGCAGATAATAATAGTGAATAGGTAGTGGCGGTGGTAGGAGCAAGAGCGAGCAAAAGGAACAAAGTGGTTGGTTCGTTTGCTAGAGCTATTATGTTGATTCCCTGTTTCTCTGGCTGATAGATAACACACAAAAAATATTGTAATGCCATATCGCATATTCAACTTTTAATACTGCCTCCATAATGGTAATAATAAATGATGCTGCTGATGATGATGATGATTGTGTTCAATGTACCCTCTCTTCTGCTCTCAGACCATGCAGCTTTTTTTCAACATTTTGAGCATGGTTAAAAGAGGGTAGAAAAAGGTAGTTTTCAAAGTTACTTTTGAATGCACGTTAGTTAGCTGAGAGAGCTGTGTGTGTGCTGCAAAGCAAACTACAATGTACTTACATTTTAATCCAAAAGCTGGTTTGTTAGTTAAAACTTTAATGGATGGTTGCTGATGTTAATATTATAATATGTATTTTTTTCTGCATGTTCTCCATCATTACTGTTGCCCGTCTGCTCCCTCACATCTTGCATGCTTCAAAAAAATAAACTTGTACGCATAACATATAATATGCATGTATGTATGTATGTATGTTACACTCGCCTTCTACCTACGTACGACAATTTTTTATTATTACATACCTTTTACACACATTATATTTCTCATTTGCTAATAATAATTCCATTCTAATCATCCTCGTCATCCATACCTTTATTACACTTTAGTTAGTTTGTCCTTTTCAACTTGGCAACAAATAGCAACTTTTTCCTCCTCTTAAACAATCTTATTATTACCATTGTTGTTCATTCACGTACTCTTTTTATCACTATCATTGTTGGTGTACTTTTTGGTGTCTTGTTGTGTTCTCCAGTGTTCCAGCGTTCTTAAGTGTCCTTAAGTCCATGCTTCATCCAGCCCTCAAATTTGGATCCGGAATCTTAAAATGTAAGTCTACCCATTTTTTAATGAATACTCTAAACTGCATCAGTAAAGCTTCCAAAAGCGTTAACGACCTTTCCCGTCAAAATTGTTCCGAATCTTGAACAAACCAGGAACATTTTATGAGTTTATGATAGGGCGCTCACACTCATTTCGTTTCATTAGAGAGACACCTTTGTCCTTGCTCTTACTCACACATGAGAGTGTGTACATAAATCAAGGTGCTATTGGATGTTGGATGTGACCATCATGCTTTTTAGATATATTATTTTTTTGTATCGAGCCCAATAAAAATAATTAGGTTTTGTTTGTACCGACCGAGGAATGAACCTTCACACATTACAGACAAGAGCATACAATATTTTTTAAAGCAAACTCACTCATTGTCGCTTCTCAAAGTATTTTAATATGAATCTGTGAAGAGGGATAAAATTCTTTACTCGAGTGAAGTTAGACCAGCAGAGCCTAAAAATTCTATGATACTCATTCGATTTCGAATGATCAAAAATAATCAAGCTGGTTTTAAGTTTTATTTTTTTGGCGAGGGTGCTGGTAATTATCAGAGCTTTGTAGTGGTTGTCATAAGCCAGAGTCGCGTAAAATCGCAACAACGGTACAGACACTGTACACATTCATGCATGGCTTGACCAGACCAGGCCAACCCCTACACAAATTGAAAGAGAACACGAAACACAGAGTCATTAATTTTTTCTGGTGCACAATAAATACATTAAATATCATATGCGTATTTATGCCTTATGATGATGAATCAAGGAAAAGGGAGTGAGTCATTGATTAATTAGTTGATATGATATTGTACACGTATTTTATAAATTGGTGCTATAGCTCTTTTCTTGAAAAGGACAAGAATTATTTTCTGGCGTTTGCAAGAGCAGTCTCACTAATTCCTCGGAATCTTTACGTCAACTTTTTGATTGTAATAAGTTCTCGTGCAAAACAAAGTTTTATTTGGATTTACAGCCGCAGCAGCTTGACTTGAGAGGTTGTTTGTGTGAGCAAGCGTTATATGTGTGTTGTTGGCCTGTGGGCTATTCAACCGATTCCTCTTTGTTGCTCCTCTCCTCACCTTCTTCGTCATTTTTCATTTCATTTCACATTTGCGGGTTGATGCGACTGATGCGAGCCACCAAGCTACATGTATTTATATACGTCCAAAGATATATGAACTTGATGATTTTATAGATTGAGCTTGTGATGTGATAGACATGTTGTGCTTCATGGGAAAAGCGTGCGATTTTTCGTTTGTCTACTGACTTGTGCATATTTGCAGTGTGCACCGGCTATCATCACAGTCGCTCTCGCTCAAAGGACTCAAAAAGGGAATTTATAGTTCCAAGTCATGATCATGATGATGATGCCAACTGCCAATGTCAATGACAGATAAACAGTGACGCTTCATGCCATTGCTGTTGTAGTTATCGAGTAGTTTGTAATGAGAAATATTTAATAATTATCACTAGAAAAAGGAGCTTTGTATCATTTAATGCCATGTAAATACTGTAGCCGTGTGGAAAAATGGGAAGGACAATTGGAAGTAAACCCAGCACACAAGGACTCACCTTGGTGGGGTAGTTTAGCTTACACTCGATTCCTGGAAGAAAGTCATTTCTCTTTGCACTCAACAAACATAAATTGTGCAAAAAGTATAGAGGAAACGCTGTGCAAAATGTCAGTGGATTAATGTATTAGACTACGTGCTATATAAGGTGCATGCTTGATCAACGACGCCATCAACATTCAATTCAATAAGCTTGTATTCATTCTACCACTTTCCCCCCGATTTTTTTGGCATGGCAATTAACTTATTTAATTACTCACGTGATCAAGTAGTGATATAACAATCAAAACTACTCGCTTTCTTTTTGGTTGGAGTATATCATCTTAACAGCTAAAAGGAAACCAGTCAAGCCCAAGTCAAATATAGCGACTCGGTGCGCGAAATCCTAGAAAACATAATGCTTTGTAACTGAAACCACAGTGAAATTAGAGAGAGGTAAAATGTTGATAGGAAATATAGAAAAACCAAATTATAATGTCTGCTGCTATAATAAAAAGTAGAGACATAGGTTTACTTTTGCTGCTGGCGCTGTTGTTTGTTTGTTAAGAAGCGTATTAAGTTAACTGCATACTATAGAGTCAATGTGTAAAAGTACTATCCTCCAAAACGTGCTAGTACACTACATACCATAATATATTTTCTCTCTACCATTAAGTTACATCAGTTCTTCTGGTCGTTTTTTATTGCTACGAGAAATAAAAGTTTGGTATTGGCTAAAATGTACACTAATTCTACTACGCCCGCGCGTGAAACCCCCATCGAATCGCCATCATCATCATCGCCGTCATTTTCCTCCTTTTTGCTCCTTTAAGTTAAAGGAGAAACATAATGTAGCATTGCGATAATAATAATACTACTCATTGCATTTAAGCTGTGTGCTTAACTGACGACGGAGAGAAAAGCAGCAGCAGATGCCATGATGAAGTAATGCTCCAACTCTATGAACACTCACTCACGATATATAAAACATGAACTAAAGCCAACATGAAGTGAAAAAAATATATAACAAAACAAGTTATTTCCTTAAAGGTTAAATTGCAATTAAATGTGGAGGTGAGCTCATCTTAATAATTACAATTTACATACCTTCTTGCCACGTATTCTTAACAAAAAGAGTAATGCATAATATGCATACTGTCATTTTGAAGGAGGAGTGAAACAAAGAAAAAAAACTCTGAAAAGTAATAATGTTTAATTAAATATTTGTTGCGTAAACACACAAATGTAAAAAAGGGAGTTTGCTTTGTCGCTGGAGTAAAATATTATAGAGAATGTGGAGTATATGGAGGAAAACTGGGCTCTGTGCTGCTGTCAAGTTAAAACAAAGAGTGATTAGGTAGTTTAGATGAATCCAGCTAAAAAAATGCCAGTACTCTCAACTATGCAATATGCATACCTCACACATAAGTAACTGTTATAGATTCATTTTTTTAGCATTTAACATGACATGCGATAACTAATACACACATCTTGGAAGAGAATGATTTACAATGATTAGTTAGCTCTTGTCGTGATCACGATGAAATTTTATGTGTGTGCGTGCATAATAATATTAATAAGTTTTAAAGCGATATACGTTGCTAATACAAATATTTAAAAAAAGACTGTGTAGTATTGACTTATTGAGATTTTTGGAAGATGAAGAACGGAACCGTTTCCCTTTTAAGATGATCAGATCAGCATCCCAAACAACAGCATCTTTTCCTGTGAATTCACACACATCTGTCTGCGTAATAATAATAATAATAATATGCTTGCAAAGACTGTCTTTTTCATCATCATCTTTTAACGAATCATGTCTGCCAACGTACATAATAATAATGCAGCGAATATGTATACCTATTCAAAGAAAATGGTAGTACTATGCTGAAGAGAAGAAGGAGAGACAAGGAAGAAGTTGCTTTTTCCTTCAACAACGCCAGACAGTTTCACTGGTAAAATGGCTCCTCTCCGCTCTTGAGGCTCATCCAAAATAAAATACAAAATAGTTGTCTTGTGCTACGTTACACTTAACTAACTATTTGAACAGAACAAACTTATATAATAATTTTGGTGCAGGAACCACCTTAAATAAAAGTATATTAAAGTTATGTATGTTGCATATAACTGGGTTGGTATACTAATCTTTAAAGTTGGGGTAGTTTAGTAGTTGACTGTGAGAGCACTGAGCACAGCATCCCATGCTACCAAAAAAATGATCATCGCATCGCATCTCTCTCTCCTTAAAACATCTCTATTCACTCCACCACCAACTTTTTTTTTCAGCCAGCCAGTCTTGCTGGCACAAACAAAACGGATACGGACACACGGGGAGCAGGGAGAACACAAGAGAATTGAAGATGAAGAAGAGGATTGTAATTTTTTTTGCTATAAAAAAAGTGTGAAGCAAAGCAAAGCGATAGGAACAACAAAATAGACACAGAGGAGGTATAATATATTATTATAGATATAGAGAGAGATGATATTATGCACACATTTTGCTTATCCCTACGTAATACTTATGTTTTTGTACCTATATGTACCTATGTACAGTATATAGAGCCATGAACGGATGGTGTTTTGAAGGTGTGATGTATATACATACTACATAGTACATAATATCCATACATACACAATAGTGCATCTCTGGTTCTTTGTTGTCTCCGTGCTCTGTGGAGAGAATAAAAGGGAATCTCACATCTAGGCATGAGGATGATGATGAAAATAGGGATCCAAAAAATTCTATAAACTCCTGCATTCGGTCCGGTCTTCGTATTTTCAGTTCTCAGGATGTCGTCGGAGTGTAGTACAAACTTTGTAGAGTGTGTCGTGTGGTAGTGTGCAATTGAGCCTGTGTGTTTGTGTACTTTTATTACGACGACGATCACAGTTGCTAGTTGAGTTTTTTTTGACTGCTTCATTTCATTTGGCTAGAAGAGTACAAGTACTTACTTTATTACTCTTTCAAAGGCATATTTCCACCATAGTTTACTAACGTCTACCCAAGTTAGCTCTAAAGCTCCATTCCAGCAGCAGCAGCAGCAAAGCACCACCACCACTGCGAAATGCAAAGAGTGAGAGGAGCACACACACACAACCACGCTCACTTGTCCCTCTCGCTAATAAACTGACTTTACTTTGTGTTCCCTTTAATGTTAGTCAAGTATAATAGCTGACTTGAATCTTTTCTCCGTTTACTCTGGTCCCTGGCTCTTGCTCTGTGTGTAAGGCAAAAGTAAGTGCAGTTATACTCCGACTACCACCACCACTGCTCCTACTACTAACACAGCCCTAGTGACGCGAGAAGCTCTAGAATAATAAAAAAACATTAATAGTAACAGGAGGGAGCTGAGACCCTTGTTTAGTTTAGTTGTGGATCCGAGTTAAAGTAGAAGACAGACAAGCAGTAGCAGCTCACGGGGGAGAGACGGATGTTAACCCTACAACCAAAAAAATAAAAACTGACAGAGTTGCGTTGTTTCATTTAGAGCGCAGCAGAAGGAATATATAGTTTCTGTGATTCTTAAAGGAGCATCCTGCCATCACCATCATCATCGTCGTCATTATATATAAATGTAATCTAATATCATCATCATCATTATATTTCTCTTACATTTTATATTATTAGGCTGCCACCGTTAAAATAAAGTTTGCTAGTGCGCTCATTATTATACACACCACTCTGTTTTCTCTGCTCCGTTTTCTCGGTGGAGTTGTGTTACCAGTGTTTGCTCTCTCTCTCATTTGAAGGAATGTGCTGTTGAATGGCGTGCTATGTGCTACACTCAGAGTCAAGCATTTAAGATAAATATCATCATCAGGTTTAATATCCTTGTTGGTCGTGTTGTATAAGCGTATCCTGGGCTCTTTACATTTAAAAGCAAAGAGAGAAAATAGAAGAGAGAAGATTGAGATATTTTTTTGTCGCCTTCTTCATCTTCATCATCATCAGTCGCTTACGTTTTATATTTGCCAACATTTTACATCGCCATTTTTAATCCACTTCTTTTGCTCAACCACAATACAAAATAAGTATTTTCCATTTTTATTCAAATCAAAAAACAGTCATTCACTTTCACTTTGTGTTGTGTTTCACAAAGTTTGTTTTTGAGAGAAAAATCCGATTTCCATTGTTTGTGATTTTAATTGTGCGAGTGTAGGTGAAACAGTTTGTGCGCAGAGTTATAAACTTGAAATATTTCATACTTGTTACGGGGATCAAAGTTGGCCAATTCTGGAGAACTCTGGAGTCTATGACCTTTTGCCAACCTTTGCATTGCGAAAAAAGTTCAAGGTGGGTTTTTTGTTTGCATTTCCTGTTTGCACAATGCTGCTCTAGAGAAAGGAACACATCGTGCTGGCTGGCTACACCTTCCATTCTCATCTCCCTTGTCCTCCTGCCTATAATCTATTGTCATCCATCCTAAAATATTAATAATAAATAGAAAATTGCATATTTTTTTGTAGTGTTATTAGTTGTAGTGCATAGTGCATATCTTCTCATTCCAATATTTTTTTTTTTTTAAAGTTTTGCATTCAGTTTTTGTTGTCTGTAGTTTAGTTTCGTACTATTGGTGCCCGTTATCTTTTTCGGCTGTACCGTTTCCTACAATGTATTTACATACGTATGTTTGTTGTACTACGGTAAATGAATGAAAAGGGTTTATCGATTATGTTACAACATGCATACCTTTTTATTATTAGGTATATTATATTTTTGAGTAGACAGCCTAATATGGAGATAAGAAATTTCTTGTTGTTTGTGTGGAGGACAATGTACCGACAAGATGGCAGGTTGTATTATTCCCTTTTTCAATAAAACATGTGTACTAATGTGTAGTTTCCAGTATGACAATAATAATAAATGTAGTTTAGTTTACTTTACCTAGAAGAACGTTATCGGTCATCCTCAAGTTGTGCTGTCGTTGTCGTCGTGTCGTAAATGCGTGTTCATATGCATACTGCTTTAAAATTAATGAATTTTTTTCTCGTCATCGTCGTGTGGTCAGATAATATGTACTATTCACTTGATTCAGTCAAAAGTATAATTTTCTGTAAGCAAAAATTAGACAAAAAAAAATACCGTCATTGATTGCTTGTGCTCTTTGTCTTGGGATGATCGAGCGTGGGAAAGCAGAACAAACAATAAAATAATAAAAATGCTAAAGTTTAAAAGTAGGCTGAAATGTATACTATTAGGTATACATAATACATATACTACTTTATTATTATTATTCATGTTACTTAGCTCACTGGTATTATTACCATTACAGGGAACACGGCTAATAGTATGTAAAACCATCTTACAAATCATTTATTTCAAGCAGGGTCCCCTTCTCCATGTTTCATCATTACGAAAAGCAGTGGTGAACTGGTGAGCATGATTAGTACTTTGAGTTTTATTATGTTAGGTAGCTAGTTTGGGTTGTAATTTTTACGTGATGATGGAAAAGAGGGGACAAAAAATAGAGAGATTTTTTTGTTGGCGGATTTGGTGGAAATAAGAGGATATGAAATTTCAAGGTTGGGTCCTCTGTGGTTCATGGCATGGTTCTGTCTGCCACCAAATATCACCAACATGAGGACTGACAAATAGGGAATCTGTGGAAATTATAGGTACATGCATGCATTTTGATGTAAGGGATGCACAACATAATAGTAGTATGCTAATTTTTTTAGGGGGCTTGGGTATTGTGTCGCTGCTGCGTATTTAGCATCTTTTTATAATTTTTATAGGATTATAATAAGGGCTTAACGGAATGTATTTTCTTTGAAACTCAAGCTTTCGAAATTTATTGCATTTCTTCATCAGGAGTAATCTTTTTATAAAATTGCACCTTGTTGGCCTTAAAATCGCGTTCTCTCATTTGACAGTATTCTCTAACCTCTTCGAGTCAATTTGTCTTTGATTTCATGAAAGAGATTAACATGCGTTGCATTTTGAGAGGTAGCAGGTGTATATCTATTTTGTATATAGATGGCATACTTGCCAGTAGCCTACACGGAGAATTGGAGAAGGGATATTTGATTATTGGAGGAAGCAGTTCGTGGTTAACTGAATCTTTGATTGATATGAGTATTTTTTGGTTCTTCGAATTATAAATTACATAATACACTTCTCTGCTATCAAATCTTCCAGCAATGATTTCTTCTCATGTAATCCTGCTCTGCTCACAGTTACGGATTAGTTTAATGGACATGGACAATTAATGTGAATTGGGCATGCTGAACAAAAGAGTAATTAAAATTGTTCCAGAAGCCACGTAAAATGTTGAGTACCACTGAGTATAGTACAATTGCAGATTATTCAACAGTCAGTCAGTCTGTTGTATGAAACATGTGAAATAAAATGATAGCCAGTCTTGAAATGGAAATGAAACCAAACCACAAAATATTATCTCTACTTGTATTACAAAAATGCTAACTAACTAACGAGTCTCTGAAACCAAAACACCATTAAAATAAACGTATCATTATTATACTTTCATTGCTAGTACAAAAAAAGAAGAAGTTAACCAAACTGCACGAAGCAAAATAATCGTTGTGTAATAACAACAACACGATGACTAGTTGTATTTTCTACGCTACGACACACACAAACATGCAGATTATTTTGTGTGCCTAATTAACTGACAGGGCAGCAGTAAAGTCAAGTCAGTTAAGTAAAAAGTCACCATCATCACCAGATATATATTTATATATATATACATATACACGATACACAAATTTAATGTGTCAGCAATTCCAGTTAGGTAGCAGTTAGGCTTACCAAAAAAACAACAAGAGCATTGCAGTTAGAGTAGTAGCAACACTAAACAGGATGTCGAGTTATATGATATATTTATTTTTTATGTTTTAAACTAACGACAACTTTGATGATGCCTAAAACTCCACCAGTTGTTGTCTGTCTGCAAATAGGAATACAACTAAAATAAGCCTTTTGCACACAAGAAATCATACATGCACTATATCGCTTGGAATATATATATACCGACATAATACCAAATCAGAGCGACGCTGTGGTGGCAAGGCGTTTTTATTGCCATTAACTGCACAGAGTAATATACAACAAGAGGCAAAAGTTTTAACTAACTATAATGAAAGATAACTAACGAATCATCATAATAATATTAATAATAAATGTTTGAGTCCTTTGTGTGCATAGTAGCATGAAGTTCATGCAGCAATTTTATTTAACTGTAGGAGATTTGTCCATAACAGCTTTGTCCTGCTACAGAACAAAGTAGAATTATTTTTTAGCTAGTTCATAGTTACAGGGCAATACTCAACTACTATTAGCATATATTTAACATTTTAGCTAAAATCTTCATTCAACCAACTAGTCAAGAAAATGTGAAGCACAGGATGGATCATCATCGTCATCACCACCAGAATAATTATTTTGTAAGCTCCAAAAAAGAGCGAAACGCTTTTGTTCTTCGTCATATAGTCATATCATCACCATCCACAACATCAGTAACATCACCCTCCTCACTTTTTAGCTATTAGCATGGCCATCATAATGATGATGCACGCCACACGCCACTGCCGCCGCCACCATCACCATTTATCTCAAATCACAATACATTTTAATGGAACAAAACACATTTTATAACATTTAAGGTATACCAGTTAACTACACACACCATTATTCTTATTATCATACTGTATCGCCATTATCCTCGCCGCGCACACCACTACCACTACCACCACACACTCTTTTTGTGTTCTGCGACGTACATACGGCTAAACATAGGCCATCCGTTTTTATTTATCCACCCTTTTGCCTTATTAATATTTACTTACATGGATATCGGTTACTCAGATTATGACAAAGTAAATATATTATACACACATTAATTTTTTTTCAACGAGTAACATCAACGTACAACTGCTCAATTTAAGGTGATATATATTTTTCATTAATGGCTTTCGCCGAAGTAGCAAGTAACATGCTAATCATCCTAACGCTGCTGGTAGTTCATTTTTAGCAAACTATTATTATTTTAACTGCGCAAAACTGTGACTAAAATGTGTGGTATTGCAGTAAGAGAGATATGAGACGAGGTTAATTGAGGTGAGGTGTGATATGGAATATTTTGGAATCTTCTTTAGCATCTGCGTCAGTTTGTGCTCCTTCTTCAATCACTTTATCTGATTTCCAGAAAAAACAGACTTGTTCATTGTTTTTATGTTAAACAGTTGTGGAAGGCGCAAACAGGCATTTTTGTTTTAAATTCAACAAGGAATTATGTTGGGAACTTGGAATTGCATTCCCGTGTGTGTGCAGTGTTGGAAGTGTATGGAGTTTCTGGTCTGATTAAGAAACCCTTCATTTAAAAGTAAATGCAAAAGTTATTAATTAAAAGTTTCATAGTTTTCAGCACAAAAGCTAGATAATTAGTGTACTATACTGTGTGCAGTGTGCATTATGTATAAAGAGTGAAATAAAAAATACATTCAACACACGTGTTACGTCAATTCTACGTATTTAAGCACCTATGCAAGTATATGCAGGTATATGCAAATCATTCTTTCCAAGTGAAGTTATGGACCAGCAAACTTGTATGCTAAATTTTGCACAAGTTGTATATATCCTAGCGTGATGCTATATATCTACATAGAATCAAGTTTGCACGGAAATAGCAAATTAAAAGAAAGGTAATAGTAATAATACTTGACAAGACTGTTGGATGTAGCGTACTAGGAGAATAAAATAATTCCGGTACATACAACATAAGTCTGCAACAATGCGCTTCATGTTTTGGTACCTACCTATGTATCTTCAGTCAATTAAATCATCATGAATCACATGCGCACATGGCTGATTGATTGATTGAATGTTGATTGATAAGTGCAAGTACGAAAACCGAAATATAATGCCACAAAGAAAACTACCTACGACATATTTAGCTAAATAAAAGGTACATATTTATTAGAGCTACTAACGGTTATTCTATGCGGCCCTCTGTTTAACAAACTCGCCTAGCGTATCTAACGTTGTAAGTTGTAGATATATATCCAATCTAGGTAGGTATCAAACGTTTTAAACATATTATTGTTACATGGTGAACACTGACGAATTTCGTCTGACGAAAGGACAGATAGTCACACAGGAGTTGTGAATATAATTATTAGTAGTTAGCAATGAGCGCTCCTGAAAAAAAATATACTTTTAGGTGTATGTAAATACCAATACCAACTTGTCCGTAAATACATGTTCGCAATTGTATTGACTTGAGTTAACTTTGAGCGCGAAAGTAAACACATGTTATTAAATTATAAATGAGGAGTACAATTCAAACATCAAATACTAATACTTTCCAAATGATCGAGGTCATTGTACAACACAATTAGTATTAACTTCAAAGTTTAAACTTTTGCCTCCACGTTTCCGCAAGCATGGTTCTCTATCTAACTAAATAAACAAGGCGAGATGAAAATCAAGCATGATGACTAGTAAACTACAAAATTGTTTGGTTCATACATACAAGCATATAAGCACAGCTACAATAACAAGTTGAGCAGTTAGCAAATAGACCACGCACGTAATCAGAGGGCAAAAG
>JAITYZ010003928.1:0-34286 GCA_027744595.1 Paronellides praefectus
ATATTATGCATAAGCATGACAATGTGAGGAGGAACAAGAATCACACACAATAATAACACATCTCCAGCGTCTTCTCTCCATCTCCATTCCGTACATTGTACAAGACGGGCATAAAAGGGAGGACAGGCTATGCATATTAAACTAGCTGTTTTGGCTCGTTTGACACACAATAACAATCTCGACCAGCTTTCTTCTCTTCTCCGTCATCATCATCACAAACCCAAACAAAACAAAACTTGCTCTCTCTCTCTCTCTCTACTTTTACTTTAACTAAATTGCCTTTCCTCTCGTCCCCGTCCCTCCGTTCTCCTTGCAAATGAAAAGATTTCAAGAAAGTTGACGTGTACAAGAAACAGAGTACACAAAAAAATCAGCCTAGCATGGCTTGTGAAGAACAAGAACACAACACCATCAACAAAGTAAAAAAACCTTTTTCTTCTTACTCCGCATTTTATTATTATTATTATTATTATTGTTTCACTTCCTCATTTTGACTACCATTGCTTTTTTTACTATTTTCCCCTTCAAATGACTCATTGCGTATTGTCAGCTTAATCCTTTCCTGATGGAAAGGGAGTCTAGAGAGAGAGAGAGATTACAGTTTGCTCCCTTGCCTTTCTTCCAAAAAAACTTAACCTTACTTTCTTTCCTCTCCTATTTTACCTTTTTCATTTAGTATGCATCCTTGTACTTGCCATACAAAAACTAGAAGAGAGAATAAGAGGATGGCTATATACCCAGTAGTAAAATGGGTATTACATAAATTACATACATTGGTCGCACCAGCGTAAATGCATCATCAAAATAATAAAAAGATAGAAGAACGTTGCTGTTGCTGACAAGCAAAAATAAAATGTTTGCCGGTTGTTTCGTCAAAATCAGGAATATGTACCAAAAAACAACGTTCGTGTTGGAATCATAAAATATTAATTCCAACTCATCAATTTACTGGAATCAGATAGTGGGATGCAAGGTACGTCGTAGTAGTAATAGTACGGATGATAGTGAAAGCAATTTATTATCTGGTGGATCAACTGCTAACGGAAAAGAATCAAATTACAGACAAGATGTGGATTTATTATTCAAAAGGTAGTATATAAATATGGGTTGATCTCATTGATTATTAATACAAGTTTTTTTAGAGATGTATGAATATAAACTTGGCAGAAATTTAACTTTAAAAAAAATAACAACAACAGCACAGTTGAGAGAGATAGAGACACGTGTATATATATGGCACCAGAGGACATATGGCATCACGGGAAATATGAAACTGATGAGTGACTTTATAAAACTAATGACATTCTGCCAGCGTACTTAAGTATCTGCTTCCAAGTTAATGAATAACAATATTTCATCTGTGAGTATACAAAACGTACGAGCAAACAACACACGCTTTTCTTGAAAAAAGGGGGTAAAATATATCTGGAATTTGCTTTTCACTCAAGCACTTTTAAAGAGTCCCGCACTACCGACACAAGATTTTAATTATTTTTTTTATAATGAAACCCTTTCTAAGCATGTATGTATTATGCAATGTGAAAGCTTTGAGTATTATTATTATTATTGCTATACTACTACTTCCATACTTACTTTTTATAGCTTTTTCCTAAAAAGCAATCCTCTGTCCTCCTGCTGTGCTTTCCCTCAATCAAAAGAAATGTCATTCATTCAATTTAAATGAAGATGAAAAAAAGAGAGGAGGCAAGAGCTATGCTCACATATATTATGCATATTATACACCATACATATTTACATATAGTCACTTTAACACACAATTTTCTATTTTTTCCATCTATCTGCCTTCGTCTCTTTCCCTCGCGCGCTCTCTCTCTCTCTCTCTCTTTCGAAACCAAACCTACCTGACAACAATTTTTTTGTACCTTTTCATCACAGTCAGTTGAGTAGTGAGTCAGCGTCACACGGAAAATATATTCAATTTTATTGTCATTTTTTACTCGTGCTGCGTCTCTTCTCTCGATATATAGATAAATCAGAGTCCTTAATCCTTTCTCGTTATTTTTAATACGGGAAACTCACACAAACAGGAACATGCAACTCTACGCAATTGCAAAATGGCATATATAAATACTTGCATTATTATTTGTTTCCTTCCAATAATATTTATCATCATTCATCTTATTCATATATATTTTTCCATACAATATATATATATAATCCTACCCATCAATCTAAAAATGATTTTGTCGACACTCACGCTATATATCTGTACTATGTACACAATGTTAAGTATTGCTTGCGTGCATTTGTGTTTTTTTCTGTATGTTTTTGTGTTCGTGCCCAATCCTTGTTTGTATTGTTTAATTATCTAATTTATTTGTGCAGCATAACTGACTGCTATCAAAAACGTGATTCCACGTGGATTTGAAAATTCCCAGTAATGCAAGTACCTAGTCTAATGATAATAATGATGATCATCATCATCAGTAGCAACAGCAGTATTTTCATTACTTTGCTGTTATTTACGCAACATTTTATTTGTATGTGGTATAGCCACCGCTTTTCATGATTCTGAGAAGCCAGTAAAGTATCACATCGCCATCATCATTCGCTTGTTTAAGAGAACCTTGGAATTTACTACACGCCTACCTATATATATAGCATATTAGGCGCTTGTGTCACTGCCAGATTACTTTATTTTCTAATTATTATGTCGATTTAATTATCTAATGTTGAAAAGTAAGTGCCTCGTTTTTAATACAAAAAGATGTAGTTAAGTCAGAGTCACAAAGAAGAGTAGAACACAACACATGCCTACTACTTCCATTTGAAGAGAAAAACTATGGGAAAGCTACAGTAGAAAATGTTCCTCCCTTCTTCTCACTATCATTCTCACACAACCCACGTGATTCACAATTGCGCATTTCTATAAAAATTCCCGAGTTAAGTAAGTAAGAAAGGAATTCCAAAGCAACCACTTTAAAGCAACTCGTCCATTACAATATTAAAACATGGAATGACGGAATGAGGGTTTTGAGTAGTAGCAAATGGGAAAGGGATAAAAAATTGTAGCAAAATGTGAAGTAGGAAGGTACACAAAGTGCACTTATTAAAGTATAAATATAATGTGTGTGCTTACTCGGTAAAGATCTCTTTCTTTCACTTGCGTAAAATATTTTGATGATGATGATGTAAAAGCATGTAAAAGTAATAGAAAACGTAGTGTGCAAATAATACTCTCAACGTGAATATGAATGCAAACTTCTTCCTCTTCTCTTCTTCTTTCATGAAAAAGAAGTGAAAGGTAAACTTTTTCATTTTTTCACCATCGTCTTTGCTGCTCAACAAGAAGAATTAAGAGGAATGAAAATGATGCTGCAACAATTTTTTGTACCTTGTGTCAAAGACCTACACATTACACATAGGTAATATACTAATATAGGTGCCAAACTGTAACGGCTAAATTTTCAACCTGGAGAGTAAAAGTAAAGAAGAGTCAATAACTTACCTACGTACACCGTAACTTGCTTTTATTATAAAGATATGATATGTGTTTATATATATATTTATGAATATGAATATTTTATACTTATTATAAGCCGTCACATCAGCCAACGCAAACCAATCAGAAAAGACATAATGTGCTACAGATTATTATGTACTTAAACCTGTTTAGAAATAAGTATTCCCAAACTCCAATAGAGCCCAGGTAGCAGGTCATGATGCTGAGGTCTTAGGTCATTCACTTTCTTTTTCACCTACCTATTCCATTATATCACGTACATTTATGCGATGTATGTGCAATATAGATAGGTATGCATAACTTACTTATTATTTTCTTCTTTTTTTCTCGAGTATCAAATTTCGGGGAAAATCATTTTAAAATATCGTATTTTTCAATTCCTTTTACCTTTCAAGAACATGAAAATGAAAGCATGAAAGTTATTTTCTTTTTCTTTTTAAACGGAAAGAAGTGCAGAATAATAACATTACAAACAAAACAGCGGGCGCGTGTGTTTGTCTACCTATCAAGCTTAAAATTAGTATAAGGTATGGGGGCACGAATCACCCTGTCTGTTGCACACAAAAGTCCAAATTGGGAATGAAAGTTTAGGTAAAATTGGGTGCTATTTGCAAACCATCTACATAATAATTTTTTAACACAACACAAAATACTTACAATGTATCATAATACTCAACCCAATGCCAATAAGCCTGTATTAGCATCGCATTGAGAAAACCACTTGACTGATTGTGTATTGGTAAGGCTTTTTGCTTAAACTACCTCCATTTAGCCATAATGGTACCTACCAAAGCTGTTGTAGTAAAAATACCCATTGTTGTATAATGGGCAAAAGACCTATATTAAATTCATGAGGAATGGTAGTAGTATGTAAGCGTATACCATGCATAAATTTTAAATTATAGCCATGTATAAACATGTAGCTTATATGTATGTGCAATGTACAAACTACTCGCGTGTATTTCAGCACTGCATATAATATAGAGGATGGATTGGATATGTTGAAAAAGCATTTGCTTGCAGCTTACAGCTCAGCTTAACTAGTAAAGTCGGTTTATCGTCAGTCAACACTGATTAAATATTAATGAGACGCTCATCACAATGTTTAACCGGGCCATTTTCCTAGTAGTCGCCTACGGAGGAGGGAAAATGTGAATTCTAAAAAAAATGCAGTAGAAAAAAAAGTAATGGCTTTGCTTGCTTTAAGTCGATGATGATGATGGTGGGGATAGTGGGGAATGGTGATACACAAGGATAAAAATAATGAATGAGAATAAAATTTGCTTTATAATTTTCCTTTATAACTTTTTTTTTCATAACCCAGCAATTTTCTAAATAGAGGTCTGGCTTAATAACCAGCAGGTGTACATTTATTTATTTGCAGTCGCATTTCAAATGCCTTATGGGTTCCTAATTCTCAAAACAAAAATAGACAATCTTCGACATGACATGTACACGTGACAAGGATGGAAATGAATTTTTAACAAATAAAAAAAACGAATGTGCACACAAAAGTATTGATGTTGTATATATGCTTCTATGATGATGATGATGTAATTTTCATCTGATTATTATCCTGTTTGTAGAGAACAGCATTGAAAAAAACAAACAAATAGCCTCGGTATCAGTTCCTTTTTGCCACGGAATGTCATCGCATATCATCATCATCATCAACAACAACGGATGGGAGTGTTCCATGTATGCTTCCTTCTTCTCCGTCGATTTGAAGTATTATTATTTTTTGTAAACATGACATGACAGAAAAATATCTATGGAATTTGAGAATTTGCATTCGCATTAGCATGAACACAAAAAAAATAAGAGGAAACTGACAAACAAGTAATGTTGTTGTAAAATTTGGTAATGGGAAATGTATTGATGATGATCATGATGACGATGATAATGTTGGTTGTTATATTCGTAGTTGTAGATTGGGAGTATGTATATATTACCTTTAGCCAAAGTTTAATGACATTTTCTTCCTCCATTTTAATAACATGTCTTCTTCGAAAAAAAAAAGTTTAAAGGATGAAAGACAGGAAGAGGGCTTTTAGCTAAATTAATAGTACATACACAACTGTTACTAACATTATCAAACTAAAACTAACCAAATTATTTTGCTTAATAAATGATCAAATCATCATTTTTTTCTCTCCTTCTCAGCAAAAAGCCTTGATGATGATTACGGTTTTTGATGAGAAGGCTTTATAATAATTATAATAATAGTAATTAATTAGTATTATGATGATGATGTAATATTTGCAAATTTCTTGCAAGGAAAATAATACTTGAAATGAAAACCCCTTTTAAAATTATTCTTGAGTATATCCATCCATTTTATATACATTATTATTTATACACCTACATGGTTTGTCATTAGTACTAATGAGGTTGTAAATGATCATGAAGATAATTAAAATGATTTCCAACGTTTTGATATACAGGTACATAATATGCTTCTCCGAATACACTGAGGAGCCCTTATAAAATTTCACAAGCCATTTCCCTTTGACTGGTATATTATTGAACCCTGACATTAAAATAAAAAGGTTCAGTTCCTGTTGTCCACAAACCCAACAACAGCAACTAACAACATGTTGAGATCTAAAAGAGCCCAAAAAAGTTCAATGTGACATACTACTATGCTGTGAAAATAGTTGATATACAAAATGTGGCTAAAAATAAGTTGGTAAAGTGCTTCCAACTTTCATGTATATCCTTACCATTTTCATATCATATCACCTTCTTTTGACCTCCTCCATCATTTCCAGCATACCTCCTGTCGAACATTTTTTTGTCAAAAATTTGTTGTCCACATATTTTCTATATATTTTGTGTAAATCCTACCACTCACTCTATCACCACACAGCAAACAAAAATATAAAGAATATAATAAAAAAACTGGATGTGATGCTGTAGAGAGGGTGATGATGATGATGATGATATGATATGTCTTGCGAACAATTGGAACATGTTTGCAGAATGTCTTTTTGTACGTGAACAAAAAGTATAATAAGTGAGTAGTACGGTATATAATATGGCATAGTTATGGATATCATATCATAATGGAATGCAATCCTCTTCATAAATATAGCGTTGGTTTGTCATCTCGCCCATCATCATCATCATCTCCTTTTTTTTCTCTCTCGTACGAAATAGTTTGCTCACTTGAAAGCTTTGACAAACCTTGAATCAACATGTCAAGTCATTTAGCGAAAATTGACCAAACACCCATGAGCCTTCCCAGAATGTACACACATTGACATTACAGGCATCACACAACACCAAAATTGTACACAACAAATATCCCCATCTCAAATTCATAAATGCGTGTTTTAATATAAATATATGTATGTATGCAGCAAAATACATGTTACCTTGCTGTTTACAATGATAAATAAATAATAATACTAATAATAAATATGAAAACAAAGTTTTTGAGGTACAGAATAATAACATGTGTGTATGTAATAAGCGTGATCTCCTTCTGCTACTTGTGCTCTTCTTCTGCCGTGGATGTTATGATGTAATCATCATCGTTGTGTGTTTTTATATGAATTTTTGCTACCTTTTTTCGCCCATAATGTCTCTCTTGCATATTTTTTTTCTACTGTTTTTTTATTAACATGATTTTCAATGTTAGGCATTAGGCAGTTTAGTTAGGTCGCTGGCCGCTGCTGCTTACTATATCTACATTTTATACAAATATATTCCAGGTTTTGTAAACATCCCCAAACAAAAAAGGAGGCTAAATCAAACAAAGTCACGTAACGGAACAACAACAAAAATAACAACGTATTATGTCTTGTTTGTATGGTTGCTGGCGATGGTAATATATATATATATATAGACGTAGTGGTGGATGGTGGAATGAAATTACAGGAAACTGAAGAATTTTTTATTGGACTGCAAAAAGCAAAAAAAGAGAGGATGATGTTGAAACCTGGAGGAATACTTGTACTGAAATTGTCATGCTAGAGTATAATGAGCAGTGCTGTTTAGATAAATATCGTTACAGTTTTTTGAGGGTGCGGGTTTGTTTTAAAGCTAATTCGATGCACATACATAATATCGATAAAAATGAGGAAGGACGACATGACGATAGTCGATAACACACATTTTTGTTACACAAAACTGTGCAGTGAGTCACATTCAATATTATTGGTAAATGCATTTCAATTTTTGTTGTTGCGAGGTTAGACTAAGATAGTAATGCGAGTAGGTATATAGAGTAAAGATTACACGGGAAGATTTCACATCATCATCGTCATCATATTCATCATATCACACACAAATTATCAAATCAAGTGTGCTTCGGGAATTAGTACGTCCATTTATTTACATGACAAATGTGTGACGACAGGTTGGCCTAGTAATGACACGAGTGCGATTGAAATGGTGACAAAGACGTTATAAGGTACGACAGCCCAGCGAGCATGCATGCATGGGTGTAATAATATTAATGCACTGAAATAGAATAGTGAAATGAAGTATAAAAGCCAAAAATATGGATTTTGATTTTAACACTTGATTAAGCTCACATTATTCACCATTATGAAGAAATCCGAGTACAAAAATATATACGTAATAGGTGTACCAACAACATTACTAGCGGTTTGGCACCAGTTCCCGGAGAACAAGGTACTTTTATACCTCGCAAGACGCGCTTTTGCCAAATGCTGGAGAATTAAATATTTACGTAAAAACATTACGTTGAGGCTAAATTTTAAGATGCAGTTGTACTGTATACATTTTTTAAAAAATAAGCTAAAAAAATAATAACTATTTAAACTTTGCTCTCGCTCGCAGTCTTCCAATATGTACATCTGTTGGACATTTAATCCTTTTTTTCACAGTAAGCCATGATGTTTTATAAACATTTAGAGAAGGAAAAAACTCATTTTAAACTACTAAATACATACAACTATTTATTCTTCAAAATGAATCTATTCATGTTTTACCCAAGTAGTACAAATAGTCAACTGAAGAAGACTCAAAGAAAATGTTAAGATATCTTAAAAAGGATGTAAAGGATTAATTTTAGCGCGAAGCTTTTATTATTGATGTCGGTGTCGTTTTATATAGGTAGGTATATTCTTTAAGCAAAAACTTCAGTCACGCTTTCGTCGTTAAATTGTTTATGCTGAAGCTTAATATCACCATGTATGTACTTATATAATTCTGTTCATGTTCTGTAATATATTATTCAAGTGATTTAATGTTGTAACCGTACAATGTTTATTATGTGTCGACACTACCACACCAAAATATGACACAAACATTTTTTTAGTATTTCTTGAGTAGTCATAATTGCATGTCAATTCATATCAAATTATGATCCCCGCCCTGATAATTTTGTTGGGCTTTAGATACTCTTTTGATTATTGATAATTTGAAACTGTTCTACATTTTGACGCACGTGTAACCATATTGATATGATGACCTGTTTTGTGTTTGTAATTTGCAATAATAACTAACCCATCAGTGTTATCTTTCTTTTCATCATCATCATCATCATCATCGCCATTTTCAATTCCGTTAGCATCAAATTCCAAAAACGTCATCACCAAATACTTCCTTGTTGAGCTTATTCCATCATGTCACTCCACTACTACTACTACTACTACTACTACTACTACTGCACTTGTTATCTCGCCCTCGAATATAAATTCAGAGTTTCAGAGAATCGGGAAATATGACACTTGATGAGAGTACGTTAATAAGTCAACTGGTCCTTTTCATCGGAATATGCGTATATGCGGGGAAATACTCAGTATAGTCAGTATATTATACTGTGTGGGTAGTTGGGGATATACTATTTCGTTCTATACGACGGCGATGACGCGAGGTGGCGAGAGTAATAATAATATATGCGGTCTTTTTTTGTCTTTCTGCACAGAGCATAGAAAAGCCGCAATAAACGGACGTATGGAAAGCTCTGTTCATCCAAAAGTATGAGCGGATGAGGAGGAAATTTGCTAAAATAAGCTAATATATGCATGTATATTAGAACATCATCATCATCGCCAAAACCTCAGCGAAATTGAAAGGCTTCCCTTTCAAACACTTTTAATCTCCTGTGCTGATGCTACTGTTGATGATGATGATGATGGCAATGTCATAACAGAATAAAGAAAAGGTAGATAATAATATGATAAAATGATATTATTCAAGTCGGTTATTAGGGTCAAAAGACTACTAGAAGCTCTCAAACACACACAAAAGAGTATCCAATTTTCTCGGAGAAAATTGCATAAAGCCAATACCGTTTTATTAACCGTGACATAAGGAGTCTTTATTTAAAAAACCGGTAATAATAGTGATGCTGCTCTGCCAATGTGAATTATTGTAATGGGATGTTGCCATCTGAGATACAAGTAATTTAGAGAAATGCTCATGTTTTTATCCCTGTATTCAGTTGCTGCTTTACAACAGCTATTATTGATAGAATGTACTTATCTTTACTGCGCAACCAGTAGCACTCACAGAGAAAACTGAGAACTTCCATGGGACATGCAGTAATGCAATTTACATGACAAAAAAGACAATATATTGGATGCTGATTAAGGTACTATTGAATACCCAGCTGAGCTGGATCAAAGCTCTTGAGTCTCTCTCTCTCTCTCTCTCTCTTGCCCCTACTTCAGTATTAAAAGCAAACTTGGCTAAGAAGTACAAGTGGAAAAGAGTTGGATTTCATTTCATGAAGAGAACACAATGCAAAACAACGACTCACTCCTCTGTTTTCTATCCCTCCCTATAACATGACTCTTTGTATACCCATTACAACACCATCATCATCATTGGCACGATTCTCACATTTATAAAAAAATATATTTCAAGTGTGTATCACCATTGCAGAAAATAATCGGTTGTTCTCTGTCTTTCTCTCTCCCTCTCTCTTTCTTGCTTGCACACTGTGCAGGAATTTGAATGGGTAACCTGATCATCCAAGTAAATAAACCGTCAACGCAGACATAAACGTAACGTAAAGATATCGTAAAAGGAGAACTTTGAAATGAAGAATGAACATCATATTCGAAATCAGCGCATAAAAAAATCCCCATGTACCAAACTCATCGTTTTGCTGTTTTTAATAAGTACAAGTACGTTTGCTTTTTTTTATGTCGTGTGCATGTAGAATGTAGATATCCACGCGTATCATCTTCCTATTAAGATGACACTAGAGAGAGAGAGAGAGAGAGAGAGAGAGGCACAAATTTTTCCATTTCTTCACCAGCCATAAAATCTTTCATTTTTTAGCTTGTTTACAAAGCTTTTTTTATTGTAAGTACCTCAGTATGTACAGTATATATGTATATAGGTATTTATGTTTCATAATAATCTTCTCTATAATTTTTTTTAAATCTTCAAACCGTGTCACTAGATTTAAGCTTGAAGGTCGTTTAGCACATTTGTTTTCTTACGCAATACAATCCTCAAAGCCATATAACCATGATCACAAACCAGCAGCAGCAACAGAAGCAGCTGTACAATAATGCAAATATGATCTTTTTTTTCATATAAAAAAATTACATGGTAAAGACGAAATGCATTGAATATGGGTAATGGGAATGAGGATGATAAGGATAATAAATGATGTGTGTGTGTGTTTTGTGTATTCACACTTGACAATTTTATCGCCTCATCTCATCACCACTATGTTTATCTCATCTACATAAATGGGTAGAATGAAAAAATAAAAATAAAAAATAAATAAAGCTACTTCTTCTTCTCCAGCAGTAGTCCAGTCTTGTTACTTATTATTTATTCATGGAACAATTCGCCACTTGGCGTTGTTCACGACCACGACCGGTGTTGAACATAATATTTGTTTTTCTTCTCTCTGCTGCCATATTATATGGCCCATATATATATATATATATATGTGTACTTTATATAGTAGATGCATAATAAATACATGCATGCATCTCTCTCTCTCTCTCTACCGTAAATGTTCTTTTCTTCAAGAAGAAGATATGCCAAAATGGTTTTGTCGTATTTATTTATGATCATGATAAGTATTAGTATACATGCTATGTTTGTACGTACTACTTAAACTACATGCTACAATTTTTCCAAGTACTACTTACTTTCGTTTCTTCTTCTTTTTTACGCTTATACTCACTTTGAACAAAAAGGAGCATTGCATCGTGCATAATAGCAATATTCACACAATAATAATGACAATAACAATAAAAGCATAAAAAAGTGCTAACCTGCTCCTGTTGTTGGAGTTGTAGTTGATGTTGCTTTGTTGAGAGAAGGAGGATGACCATAAACGCATATTATTATTATTATTATTATATTTCTTGTCCACTTTGCAGCGATAAATGACGACGACACTACTTCACGTTCAATGTTTTTAGTGTTTAGTTGACTGAAATGTTTTGTAAGAACTGCGTTATTACATACTATGCTGTTTTGTTAGAGGATGCACACGTTGCATATCTATAAACGTTTGAATACTGCTGCTGCTGCTGATGTTCTAGTGCAAAAAATAACAAGAAACAACAACCACACCATCATCATCAGCAACAGTGGCAAAGTAGGAAACAACGAAAACTACTACTCCGAGAATGTAACTGATATACTGCTGAATGTGAGCCGAGAGTAGTATGTAGAAGGGTAAAGCAGCTGAATTTCCCAGACAAGTGTCAAATAAGTTGTTTTTGTTTTCTCATTCTTTCTGTGTGAGTAGTGTGGAACTTGAAAAGGTGTGTGTGTAGGAGGCGATCATCATGATAATGATGATGTGATGAGGTAGTCAACAAGGCAAGTCAACTCACACACCGTTTCATTCACCACATCAGAAAGAAAGAAAAAGAGAGAGATAGAGTTGAGCATACCGTGTTACGTACATATATGGCTAGTTATTATTATGTTGTTGTTGTGTGTATCTGTTCTGTTCTGTAATAGCTTGTAAAAGAAGAAAGAAGGAATATAAAAACGTGCTAATGATGCATAAATTGTGTGTTTCTTGGCTCTTGTGTCAGCGTACAAACCCTTTCATTCAGCATAATCCAATCAATGTTGCGACTGACAGTCAGTAGATCAAGGAAATACTTGGACATTTAACAACCAAAAACATTTATCCGTGGATTATGAAATCAAACTTATTAAAAACAAAAAAACAACAACAAAGGGTTGTGTAGTTGAAACCTAAAACAGTCACATAAGCACATGTACACATTTACACACAATTACCTATCTATATATTTTTTAATTGGAAAGGATGACAAGTAAGGAAACTGTATTTTTTGCTGCTATGTATTTTATAGGATATCAACAAAGAAGAAGAAGAAGATGAAGAGATCGCAACGGTTGTTTTTTTGTGTGTGTTGTTTGTGGCGTTGTTGATGGTGTGGTGAGCTGGTGAAGGAGTAAATGAGTCAACTTTTACTACACGCTAACTATAAAATCTATCTAGGAACAAAAAAAGTAACACAAAAACGCAGAGAGTTGATAGCGAGTAGTTTCAGCTGACTAGAAAATGCAACTGCTGCTCTGTTTATAATGAGAGGGAAAAAACTCATCTAGTTTGGAAGACGACAGACACACACACACACACATGTACACAGAGCCACACATGCACACAAGAATAAAAATTCATTGGAGAAAAGTGGGAAAAAGTAAGGAGAGAGAGGAGGAGGAGAGAACAAAAATAAAAAGAATAACAGCGGAAACAAGTTATTCGTAGTGAGTGCTCCTTTTACTCACTTCTCAAGAACGGATCTTCTTTCTATCTCTATCCATCTATCTCTCTCTTTCTCTCTCCTCGTTTATTTTGTTTCTGTTAAAGGAAGACAAACAGGCAGGCTGACTGCGAGGGAAAAAGGAGCGATATTGTTTGATATTTCATATCGGTGTGTTTGCTGTATGTATATGTTGACGTAAGATGTATGTATTTACCTAGAGATGTACGTATACTTATTTTTTTGTTACTTAACTTTAGTATGTGGTGGTTGGCGGTGGTGGTGTATGTTTATTAGGGAGAAAAAAAAGTAAAAGGAGTAAAAAATAAGAGTAAAACACACGGGGAATAAACCTAAGATTTTGGGTTTTCGGGATGGCTTAACTGCTCTCCGATCCCCTGCCGACTTACAACGGCAAAAATGACTAAAAACCTTTTGTGCTTTACTAGTTTTTTTAATACTTACTTTACTTTATGTTGTTGTAGGAGCTGCGGATAGTGTGCAGTGCATCTCTTCAACTCTTTTATATTATTTTTCTCTCCTTTTTTTCTTTTTCAGAGTTGCTCTATATAAAGTACTATGTTTTCTGTGGATGTGTGTTTTTAAGGGTGTAGTAAAGTAAGTTGCGCCTATCTCTTGTCTACTCGAGACTAGTGAGGAGATGAGAGTGAAAACACAAGTGAATCTCTCCACTTCAGGCATCTGACTGACTTGGGAGAGTGTTTGTGTTTCTCATCCATACCAAGACCAAAACCATTATCATCATCAGCAGCAGCATGGCCACACTGTAATACCAGCAGAATCAGTATTAGCACACTGCATTGCCAAGCCTGCCTGTTTTTTACTCTCCTCTATTCCATATTCCATCTGAGTTTTCGCTAAATAGTTGGCTTTATATTATACGCAACACTCAGACACACACACACACAAGCATTTTGCAGAGTTGCTGAGCTCTTCTTCTCTGAGTTGAGTTGAACAAGAGAATATTGTTGCTTGCTGGTAGCTTGAATGCTTCGCTGGTAGATTCTCTCCGTTTTATTACATGGCTCTCTCTCTCTCTCTCTCTACATATCTGTAACCCTTTTTTACCATATACATACTTACTTCTCTATCTCCCTTTCTAGTACCCATACAACCACTGCTCTATGTACAACTACCAGATAGGTATACAAACATGAATATAAAGCTATTAGCTTGGTCTGCTTAAAGTTGTTGTGCTTCTCTTTCTATACGTCTGTTTCTATTATGTACCTCTATATTTTTGCCATATTTACCATAACCTCTACCACTATACCACATGTCTATACCACTATTTGATGTACATTTTGTACATGCTTACATACAGGCCGCTGTGTTTCATGCTCACTCTTTCAACCAAGTGTTATACCAAAAATTTCATCTGGATCCGTCCAAGCATCCGTCTGCACAAAGTAGCTATAGCTGCAAAGTTTTTTGCTGGTTTTATACATTCTTATTTCGACTATATGTTTTTGAACCAGTGCACAAACTCGAGTCATACAATCAGCATCACAGAGAAAGAATGGGAGTGGGAGAGAGAGAGAGAAAGAGTGAAGCAAAGGAGAGAAAAATAGAGAATTTCCAGCAGATCCAGTCGAAAAGAACGTAACGTGTGTGTGTGTGTAGTGTGTACTACACAAAAAAGGAGCCATCAGTACCAAACCAAACCAAGCAAGAGGCTCAAATGGTCTGTTATGTCCTTCGTTCCCTTTCTCCACCAATATATGTTGCAACGAGAGAAATTGGGAAAAAGAAATAACAAGGATTTTTTAGCAGCAGCAGCACCAGAAGAAGCAGATGAGAAGCAGCAAAAGAGTTGATTGTGAGTTGAGTTGGCTGGGAGAAGCAAGCATGTTGCAGACTCTCTGTCTCCCTGTGTATCTCTTTTTCCTTGTGGCATGGCCTTACCAACTATACACACACGGCATACTTTACATTACATACGCATAATAGAACACAGCAAGTCAGGCAAGGCAGGCAGACAATATCAACTTTCCTTTTTTATCCACATGCACACACAAAACTTACCGAGAAAAAAAACTCGATTTTATTTTGTTGCTTACAACATCCTAAAAAGCATGCAAGGTTCCTTTGATATAGCATGGTCACAATATGTAAGATACATTTAATATCATTTGCTGGAGTCCACTGCCTCTGCTGCAATATTGCACATCACCAACAGTGGCTTCACAGAGAGACCACAGCTATGAAGCAATTACCATTGCTGCTGTTCCTTTTATTTTGGTAATATATAGATCGGGCACTACATGTATTCATACACTTTACGCAATCACAATGATATACAAATTATATGTTTATATGTAAATGCACATTTACACATTAAGTAAACAACCATTTGAATGTCCATCCTACTAAATTAAATAGGTGTTATCAGTGCTAACCAAGATTGAACACATATAACACGCACATACACACAAAACAAGTGGACTGAAAAATACCTGGACTATTATGTATTATTGTGAGGCGAGTAGAAATAATAATAATAATAATAATGATAATAATAATATGCAATGCAACGCAAGTAACGTCACCACCAATATCGCCGGCACTAGTATGCTCTTTATAAGTATGCAACGTGACATGTAACACAATATATATGGCATTCAGTTGTGTAGAGAGAAAGTAGCCCAAAAAGTAAAAGTAGCTGTTTCCATGTTGTGTTGAATTAAAACAGCGCTGCTGGGCTGGCTTTCTCCTCCACCAACTCGGTGTAGTAGTGTGGTAGTAATTGTAATATCAGAACAAAGAGTAACAAAGCAAGAACTTTTCCCTCAAGCTGAAGATGTGAGATGAATTTGAGTGCACAACTTTTCATCGTCTCTCTCTCTCTCCTTCTCCCACTCTCTCCCACTCTTTGTTGCATAAATATCCTTCTTGTGAAATATTTCTTACTTTATTCTTTATCTCAAATATATAATTATTATTATGAGTGGTGGCTGGAGACTAACACACTCACACGCTACTCCCTCTCTCTCTGCAACACTCCACAAAACTAATGTACATAATTCGCTTACAATCTGTGTCTGGCCAGCCAACTCGCACCACCATCCTCATCATCACTTTCATCCTTCTCTTTTTCCTCATCTCGCTCCAAAAAATAATAACACATATAAATAAATATAATATGCTGCTACTAATACTATTCTTCTTATTCTTCCACGTATATTATAATGCCGTGATGAGCATCTCTTTTGCTTTACTCACTTTTTTGACATAGGTAGATGTTCACGGCAACTACCATGTTGATGGAGGTATTTATGCTGACACAAATATATTATTATTTTTATTAGTATTTATATTTCGTACTTTATTTTATTAACATTCTGATGCAATAATATGGAATTCCACCACGGCCATGTCTGCCTATAGATTCACACTCTAACGGTTATTTTCACCAATCGGATTCTTGATATTATAGTGCAGTTATATTATTTAATTTGTTTGTTTCATCGCCAATCATCATCATCATCTGTGTTATAACCGTCAACAAAAATTCTACATACATATTTTTTACGAAATCCGATTTTTCTTTACAGATTTGCAAATTTTACTTGTACTTTTTATTAAGTAGAATTCCATGAAGCAAGAAATTAAGAGGAATTACGGGGCAATATGAGAGTGGAGAGGCATTTCCACGACTCCCCGGGTGGTCATGAGTATAATACACGGCTCGTTGGCGGTGTAGTGGCACACACCAGTCAATATTCATCCACCCATGAATATAATTACATGCATGCCCTTCCATATTTTCATAAATATTAGCATATGGAATATTCATTCCAGCTGACTACCAGACAAAACTAGTATAGCACCAGCAGCTCTTAAATAAAATAAATGTCAAATTAATTTAATTTTTAAACCATAACATTTCCCTCCCAAGTCTCTCTCTCTCAGCATTCCTTCTTTTGGATTTGTAGAAAATTGTAATTTCGAAAGCCAATTCCGAATGGAGTCGTAATAATAATAATAATCTATGTTGGTTACACCAAGTAATTAATTAACCGTCCAAATTTTTTACGACACTACGTGAAATAAATTATTTATATGAATCCACACATCCAAATGCTGTCTACATAAACAAAATAGGAATGAATTTTCTTGAATGGAATAAAAAAAGACTTTTAATACGTTTCGTTACAGTGTGCAATAGGCCTTCACATTATCACATTATTTTCATGGTTGAGCATCATCAAAAATGAAACTCTTGCTATTACTCCTATGTACATAATAATAATATGTGTTTGTTGAATAGCTGCTGCGGCTGCTGTAGCCAAAAAAACAAAGAGTGACTTTTGTTGAATGAACAAAGTGTGGTGGTGGTGGAGAAAGCAAAATTCTGTTGTTTTTTTAGACTTATTTTTTGGTTGGGTTGAGAAACAAGTTTTGACTTTTCCTTCTATCATCCATAATAATAATATCCTCTAACAGTCAACGCAACGCGCCATCATCACCACACACAACACAGCGCAGCGGGCTCCGGTCGCTTTATATTTCCATTTCTCTGTCTCTGGCGAAAGGAGAGATGTGTATGAAAAATTCTCCATTGTTGCTGTTGTTGTTCTGCTGTTGGAATTTGTTTTGATATTTTGTATGCATATAAAATACACAGCAAGCAAAAAACATATAAACAACAAATATTTCAGTGGTATGTATCTATAATATGCTTAGATGTACATAAATTTATATTACATGCAAGCAGAGCTGGCATGCCTCCGCTTTTTTAGAAAGCAAAAATGATCATTTGTTTTGTATTATTTACAAAACACACATAAAATCAAAGCATATAAATATATACATAGGTATTTGAACAATACGACAAATGATATAAATAAAATACCATACAAAAATGCTATAATCACACACTTTATAGGTGGGTATAGAAATTCGAGTTTTCACGAACTGAAAATTTTGTTGTTTAAATTATAATGGAAACGTGTTTACTTATATTATTTCAGCTTCTAGCAAGGCGCAACAAAAAAAACTTGAATCTATCAAAAACAAAATCATCATCAATTTTAATTAAAAGCAAAACGACGTGTTGTGAAAGAAATGCAAATTTAGGAAATAATGCATAACAGATATCAATAAATCTACCCATTATTATAAAACACGAATGTTCGAAATTCTTTTTTGGGCATATTTTTTTTAATTAATTATTAGAAATTTTTTTAGAAATTATCTTTTTGACATTTTATTTCGAAAATTCTTTTTTCAAAACTTGAAAGTAAATCTCGCTATTTTGGTATTCCGGTTTATTTCTTGTGTTTTCGTCTTCATTAATAAATAGCATAAAAGACGTGTTGTAAAAGACGATTTGAAAAAGTAGTGTGCATGTATATATTTTATACTGAAATTAAAATTACATAATGTACCAATGTACGATTAATCGAAGTGGAAGACAGTGCACGTGTACGGTTCTTAAGAAAAATACTATCATTTCTTAAATAAGAATGCAAGTTAGTAATTTGGTTTATTTTAGGAAACGGATAACATTTATTATGCCTAAAGTAATAAAAACACGGATTGGTAAAAAGTTTGAAAAAAATTGAAAAAATTCTATCAACAACGTTGCTTTCTCACAAACTTAATTTGAATAACGGAAATGACCTTAAACAAAAGTTTAACAAAAACTCAAAATGTCAAATGAAAAAACTTGATAGTCATAGAAATATAAAATATCCAACATAAATAAATACCCTTTTTTGCTTTACTTCGTACTTTTCTGCTTTGGCATTTTATATCGAGATCTTTCAACCTCAAAATTACTTATTTTGAGAGGTACCAAGATAATTCGAGGATTTGGTGGCCCAAAGCGTTCCATTCTCTCTTAAGATTTCTGTCTCTAGAAACTGGTATCCATGATGTTCTTGTTTGTTCTTTATACTTTATACTTGTTTTCCATGCCGTTGCCATTTGCCATGTTTGGATTAAATATGAAAACAGATTGTTGCCGTGTTAATGTCCATCAAGCATGTCAGTTCGTCACCATCACCCACAACCAACCTTCACGAAAGGGGAAGGAAACGACAGGTAATACAATAAATGATGCACACACCATCAACAAGAATCGCACAAACTATTTAATGTTGTTATTGTTAACAAAAGGGCAAGATAATCCAACCTGGCACACAACCGTCATTCACCTCAATAACATATAATGGTATCAAGTTATCATCCCTGCAAAAAATGCTCCCTATAAAAAACACAACACTCGTTTTGTTTTCAAACTTAATGGCTAAATGTTTTGTCATGCAACACCCATTGTTTTTTTTAAACGATAAAATCTTTTGTAATTTCAGGAAAAAACGTCCAAATCTACAAATCTGTTCATCCTTTTGATCTAGTATAACTTGTAATTCCTGTTGCATTAACTACATAATTTCCCTCAACAGATCCGTAAAATAAAAGTGTGTTTAGCAAGTGCTCAAATTATTTTGCTCTAGAGTACACTAACCTTACAAACAAACATGGTGTAAAAAGCTTTCACAAAAACTTTATACAAGGAGCAGTTTTTAAAATATACATAAATACTTTCCTCGAGTTCTGTTGGCATAAAAGAAACCATAAATCTGCAGCTTTTTTCCTCTTTCCTCCAATTTAGATATCCCGGAAAATGGTTAAAAAATACATTGGTTGATAGTTATTTTTTAAACAGCAATATCCTACTTTTAAAGAGTTCTACTCCTCATAAAGCCAAATAAATTCAAAGCTGCTTATATACATATATACGTATATTACGAGGCTCCGCTCCAAAAAAATCTCTTCAAAGATTTCCCGATGGATTTTTAACGTACTTTTAATTTTCGAGGAAAGAAAAAAAATCATAAATCTTATTACGTTACTACTGCTACTATAAAACTTGAGACTAGAAGCCCAAATATATAACTTGGTATGTACCTATAGGTAAGTTGTATATGTATATATTATACCATTACTCCTTTGTACCTAGTTTCAACCAACCAGAGAAAAAGAAGATTATTTTATTAAGTAGCGGAAGCTGTACATAAAGACGTGATATATACGTTTCACCTTCTGAACTGTCTATCTCATTTCCTCCAAAACTTTCCTGTAGCAAACCTAAAGCAGCCACATTATAATAATAAAATCCTCCCTTATTACCATGCGCATTTGACTACATACTTATATATATACTTATCCCAAGTAAGTAGGAAGAAAGGACAAATATTTAAGTGAAAAAATCCTTGAATATTTTTTTAAAAAGTCTTATATTATTATGTCGTTTATATGTACTTTTGACGACTGTATGTATTTACAGTCATAGAAGCTGCCGATGCTGGGTTTGGTGCTATTATGCTTTTTGGAAAATTGGAAGTGGAGATAATTCCTCTTAAAAGGTGAATATATAAAGAGGATGGTGGAGAAGAAGGAAAAAAGGAATAAAGTAAATTGAAGATAAACTCTTTTTTCCTCCATTCTTACTTCCTCCGGTAGTGTAACTTTAAAAGCTCTCTCTCTCTCTCTCTCTCTCATTCTTTCGCTATCTCTCTCCTTCCGTTGTTCACCCCACTGCTGTTGATGTTGGTATTCCCCAACATTTATATAATGTAATATATTTTATTTTTTTGCCGTGAACTTTCAGAAAACCTTGTCATGACATAAGATTGACTGGCTTTTCAAGAGAGAGATGTATAAATTTTGAAAGTTGTTTGACTCTCTCTATTCGCATGTATTTCCGTGAAGCTATCTCTTTTTTTTACCTGTGTGATATTCTTGCCACTTTTGTGTAAAGGGTAGCCCACCAATCACCTTTACCATACCATACAAACCATTGAAAATTCTCAGGATGGCAAGCAGAGGGACAAGAGATAGACAGAGAGGCTATCATCAACAAGAGAAAAAAAGCAAGTTATACGAGCGCTGTTAATACTCGGTGAATACATAAAAACCTGGTGTATAACGACGTGAAAGCAATAATGGTTGGTCGTTAAAAGTAATTGTATCTGACTGGAAGGTAAATACTGATCAGCAAACAGCCACAGTAAACACACACACACATACCACACACATGAAATGAAGAGAGGTAATTTTGTAGTCTAGTCTATAGCGATCCAGAGAAGAGAGGAGGGGGCAACAAAATGAAAAAAAAGCTCTCTCATCATAGTCATCATATTCCATCACCACCACCACCACCACCCTTTGCACTATATGCGTTGTGTGGGTGGTGTGGAGAAATGTCAACGGCTGTTTTGATTGCAAGGAATGAAAACATATATATTATAATGGAGTAGTAGTAGATATTTGATATGATTCTATGGGAAATGTATGTGAAAGTGGGATTGGATGATATGACGACGACGTTGTACTTGTCCTCAGTGAAATTGACAAGGAAAGTGGAGTGGTGACTGGTGAGTGGCACTTTAGAAAATAAAGAAGAATATATAATATGTGAAACGCATCATTTGTTTTGATAAGGAGTTTGTTCAGATGAGGATAAATAACCACATACCCTACATCTTGGATCCCTGTTGTTGGTGTTGTTGTTGATAATAATAATATGGTATTGCTGCAGTGCAATGTCATGTCGTGGCTCTTCTGTAAGGAGATGTAATAATATTGACGAAGGAACATGATCTGATATCATCTCACCTTATATCACGATGTAAAATAAAATACAAACAAATGGGACCTAGCTAATAATATAATATGTAAAGCTAATGCGATGTGTGTGGGTGTAATATGATCATGATCAGATCACAATACTGTATTTTTTGTTGGTTTCCGTTGAAGTGATCCAGGCTCTTATAGAACATGGCAATAAAGAAAGTAAAAGAAGCACTATACATTATATATGTATACCTATTATGTGTGTATATATTGTGTTTGTTCTCCCATTTCCGGCAATATTTCTATACAAAGTATGCATACAATAGAATAGGTACATAATATACTATTTGTCCCATATGCCTTTGTCTGAAGAGTATAGAGATCAATTGAAAGGTACTACTTGATTTCTACCTTTTCATTTGTCAGATCTACGATCCACCACAACCATCACAACTACTTAGGGAACTGGAAGTAGCAAATGGGAAAGTGGAAAAAGATTTGATTACTTCTTGATTTCAGAAAAGGCGGTTAAAAGAAATTAGAAGGTAGCTATATTCCTGAAAAAAGAAATCCACCTGGAAATCAAATCCACATCATTTATAAATGTCAGGATGATAAGTTGCATGATGATTCCATTTTCCCCTCCTTTTCCCTTTTCTCACTAAGCATAAAGGCTCAAGTATTCACTACAATACAACTAGCTGTTATGTTTTGCTTGTTGTATTGTATTCAACGGAACAAAAAATGTTTTATACTCTCTTTTTTGTCAGATGGAAAAGATACATACAATCAAGTAGCAACTTTTCAAAGCTAGACAGATAGATAGATAGATGTTGTCCTTTGTTTGCTCTTTTCTTAAAGAACATCAAACCAACCCGTCCAAAAAAACTATAATGTTGTAACATTCGAAAACAGCATTCAGGTTAGGTACATTAGTGGTTCTTCCCATTTGAGGTAAGTGGTGGAAAATTACTGTTATCAAATTTGTATTTAGCATATCGAAATACCCCATTAATACCAATATTCAGCTATGAACTCGAATTCGTACATATTCTTCCTCATCCCCTTGAGAGGGGAGTGGGTGTGGAGGTCAAGCGATCTTCGTATGTAACGTGTCAACAAATCTCCACGAACTAATTTTCAGTCAGGAATTCGAATTTTTAATACTGAGGACTAGGGGAAATGGGTGGGGACCAATGAGTTTGTATGTACTGGTTTGAAAAGTACTGATAACATGAACTCCAATACTGAAAATAATTTTGAAATTTCATACGGTTTACTATACAGAAACTATAGCCCGACACACGGCCGAAAGGACAGACAGTCAGAGGAAAATGATTCATCTTTTTACAAAAAAAAATCTCGTTCTTCTGCGAACGCTGAATAACATACGTAAAACACTTTAATCGTTGAGGATATAAAAGAAATACTTCTTCTTCCTCTTGTGCAACTTGAACGACAACCGACAGATTCATCAGAAAATCAAAGCTATTTGAGAGAGAAAAAGGAATTTATATGTGTCTATGTGAGCATGTATTAATGTGGTCTTTTATCTTTCTTCAAAGTCTACTTACTTGTGTGTGCCTCCATGTATTTTTGTATGAGTGTGGTACAATTTTTTCTCTCTTTTACTCCAAGTTTTATCTGGCAAAAGGCAGGCAAGCAAAAAAGTAACAAGAGAAAGGATAATGTGGGAGTTTTGTGTGTAGAAAAAAAACTGAAGATAAGAGAGTGGAACTTTTTATAATACGCTTTCTGTTGCTGCTACATTTTAAATTCATTTTATATAAATACCTAGCTAAAATACAGATCTGGGCTAAACTCTAAACACATGTTACACTTTACATTCATTCTATGTATTACAAATATTACTTCTCTCTCTCTCTCTCTATTTCGGTTTATCTGATCTGTAAGTAATGTATTCAACTTAAAAATGCATTTTTTTGGTTTCCCGCGGAGAAATATACGAAGAAGGAAAAAAGTAGATTCAGGCCACAACGCTATTTTCTTGTCTTTCACTTTCACCATAGAGTCTGTAGAGAGCAGAGAATCAGCGTGAAGAAGCCATGAATATGAGATGAAAATGATGATCAAGTTAAACGAATACAGTTTTGTGCATAACATGTACTCCTCTGTCTTTCCCTATATCAAGTATTATTATATATCCATATTATACATGTATTTATATATATTTTTTATGTTACAAAAAATTGCCTGATTTTTTTTGTCTTGTGAAAAAGAAAAAGGAATAAAAAAGCTTTAAGAAATAGCAAACCTCTCGCGGTGGTATATCAATGACGGCTGCATGTATGCAGTACACGCTATCATCAGAGCAAAAGGGCAAAGAGCTACAGCTGGAAAAGCTGTTGTTTTTTAAGCCATATTTTTTACTACTTCTCTGATGGTGGTTGCTGTGTGGAGCTTGTACTACTAAAAACACAAAATGTAATTTTTTGTATATTAAAAAATAATAGATACATACAATAATACATGTATATAGGTATATATAGGCCATGGGGAGCTTAGTGTGGTGGTGTAGTGTGAATAGACCAGCTTACTTGCAACTTGATAATATTTTTCATCCCTCTTTGTTTTGTGTCATTCTTCTTTTTACATAACAATTTTATTTTGCAGTAGCAAGACGGGTTGTGCTGTTGCAAAAAAAATGATATTCTAGAGGATCCAGTGTACTTCTTTTTTGTGTCATCAGTAAACCTATATGTGTATATATTAGAAAAAAATTGATGATATGCCTATTTTTGTTTTTGCTGTTTACTGGTTAAAAGCAAACGTTTCATGAGTCACTTCATTGCACTTTCAAATAAAATCACAAGTGACTTGCCTTCACATGTTTTTTTTGTTTTCTCATTTTTGGGTAAAAGCATTTATGATTGTATCTCTAAAAAGGAAAAAAAAGAAGAAGAAAAGAGTTTTTTATACAGATTTTTTTGGTGGTAACTCGAAATTGAGGATAGAAAAAAAGAAAGACACCCAGAGAGAGAGAGAGAGAGAGACGTTTCTTCATAACGGTTTGTTCCTGTCGTGATACCAATGGCTGGTACGGCGGTAGTGGTTTGATGTGATATGAATATACAGAGCTATAATAATATTACCTTTTTTCGTTTCGCTCTTTTTTGTTACCTTTTCAAGCTTTCTTTTTAGTTTGATATTTACTCTTTAATTTAAAAAGATTTCTGTTTTTTTCCTTAGACTGATAATTTTGGAACCAAAAAAGGGAGTAGAAAGAGTCTAGAGTCAAAAAAAGAGACCATTGCTTTTGATTTTCTTTTTGTTTTGTTTTATAATATACTATTAAAGATTTTATTATTATACTCTCGTACTTTTTTCATGGGTATAATAATAGAACATGAGAGAATTACGAAAAAGAAAAAAAGTAAAGGAAACTTTTTTTTGTAAAAAAAATAAAATAAAACGGAGTAAAAAACGGAAGCAGTGTAATGGTAGATTGTGAGAATCAAAAGACACACACAAGTCTTGTTACGCGAGTCAAGTCGCAATAATTTTTCTTTATGATTGATTGCATGTTTTTTATTTCCTTTTATTGACTTTACTGCTTTATTTAGTTTTTTACCTTTGAGTAGGATCCTAAGTTGGGAGAGGATATGTTAAAGTATATTGCAATGGTAGTGGCAACTGTTTATTTTCTTTCGTATAAGACTTTTATAATGCTGTAAAGAAATGAGTGAATGTGTTTTTATTGAAAAACAATTAATCTTTGCTGAGAATTGATTGAGTGTAGACTGTGTGGTCTGGACGTTAAGAGAGCGATCCTTAACTACTTATATATTTCGACTTGTTTATGTGGTCATGTATGAGTGAGTACTTAAGTTTAAGAGTGATTTAGTGACTACGCTTCGGATCATAACTTTTATGGGTTCCACCTTCATCACCACCGACCAACCGTGCAGTGATGTAAGCTAGATTTATTGAAAGATCCAATTTTCTGTTCAACAAGACGACACACATTTTATTTATTTGGTTGGTCATTTGCAAAAATAAGCTTGCTTGACCAAAATAATACCTAAAATTTTATTTGTAATGTAATGTTATTATATTCTTTATATCTCCCATTTTTAAATAAAACTTAATGCCCCAGCAAAATATTATGCCCCTGAGAAAAATAAAATTAATTAAAAAGGAGATAAAAAGGTGAAAAGCATGTTTGCCAACATAACATACAACATATTAGCTCTATTCTGATCTGTTAAGGAAAACTGCATACAAATATATGTATACCTACTCGTAATTTAGTATGTTTTGTTTCATAGGTATGTATGTTGTGCTGTGTGAAATAAATTAAAACCCTTTCATGTATTATTATCATTATGATTATATTTCTGGGTATGGAAGTCTATTACTAAAAATATAAATGAAGAAAATATACCCACTATTATCAAACATCCTATTATTTTGGCGACAGCGTATAGCAAACTGTTATGCAGACGAGCTTGTTTACAGTAGAGGTCGTGCATCCCATCCTTCGTAATGAACTTATTATTATCCCTTTGCCACCTTTATGGTAAATTAAAATTCTTTTGTCCAAATTTATTTACTTACCTACTTAACTTGCATATATACTTTCCACTCAGCTCAACTCATTAAATACTATTTTACTATTCATTCACTCTCCACTCTCCATCACATGCAGGTAGTAAGTATCATCAAAGCAACGTCAGCATAATTGAGACTCCAAAGGGAAAAGTGTATTAAAGAAATTCAGGGTTCAGAAAATCCAGAACAACTGCCACGTTACCACGCACCACTGCCATCATCATCATCCTATCACCGTTACCACCGCCAGCATGTTGGTTTAAGAAAATGTCGAGGTGGTGATGTGGAGCCTGTATTTTAAGTTTATACGTGAGTAGTAGAAGAAGCTCAATGTGTGTTACATTGATAGCATTTGCACATCTTCTGTGGTGATGATGATTATGATGATAGGAAGATGTGACATGAGGGCGAGGGTAATATTGAATGTACCTGGCACGTATTTACATAAATTATTATTATTACCTATAAGAGCATACACCAAAATGTAAGTCCTTTCTTTTTCTCCTCTGCCTGTCCAAGTAAAAAAAGGTATTTTCCATTTCTAGATGAGAAACCTGTATATATACAAAATTAGGCATTGTACCTTTAACAAAGAAAATTTTGCATCATAATCATATTGTTCTTTATGAAATTGTGCGTATATATTTTATTATGATTATGATTATGTTAATAACATAATGTTATGGTCCAGTCCATCCTTAATACAAAAATATTAAATCAAGCCACGTACTGATCAATTTGTTTGTTCTCATTCTAAATATTCTTTTACTATTAGGAATCGCAAAGACTCTCTTGGATCCTCCATCACGTAGAAGAAAGTAAGTCCCAAATCAAAAGGTAAAGGTGCAAGGTATCATATATCATATGATTCATATGGTATCATTATTCAGTGGTTTTGGAAAACCGGCAGACGTGGACCCAATTACTGAAAACGGAATTTTACAATTCTTTACTGTTCCCCAGACTTATAGCGTGACATATGTATGGGTGGATAGATATTTCCTGCAAAAGAATAAACTGTACTTTCTATGACCTATTTCAAGCTATTTACTAACAGAAAGATTGAAGATATCTTGTGTTGTAGTAAAGGTGACTAATTTAAGGGCAAACTATATGTAAATATATCACGAGTCGTGATTCACGACAATACATTATGTACCAAATCAAAGCAATACTATTCTAAATTTACAAAATTGCTAAATAGTTTAATCGGTCTCACTCCTCCTATTTATCAGCTGTAGGCAATGAAAATGGGTGAGTGAATAGGTAACATGTCGAAGTTATGCTCCGACAGCAATTGGCTACTTGACTGATATCATCCGATTTCTCATTAAAAACCTTGAGTTGTCAACTCACAGTTGTCAGCTTCTGTTTACAAAAGGGACTATATTGTAAAGAGGGGAAGATTTCTGCTTCGAATTGCAAATTTGATTGGCTGATTATCGAAGGTTGTACGTTCAAAAAAATTATAAAGTCTTATATTTATTGGAACACTCCATAGTATACTGTTATAACTTGACTTTTCGCAAAATGGCACATTTTGGTTGGTGAACTTGTTAATTCTTCTCTTGAGTTTCATTTCCCTGTAGAAATTACATTTTTTTCCCTCCAATTCTCCACTTCTTTTCCGTTTTCAATAACTTTTGAGAGTAAATTAGAATGGGAAAACGATGATAAATAAATAAACTGCCGGAACGCTGTAAGCGAAAGCTGTCAGGGATTCATTGCTTAATGGATATATATAAATGTATCGTAGTTTCCAGTATCGTTTTGCATGAACCGCTGCTACTTTTATATTTTTATTCATTGAAAAAAAAATCATATCATCATGTGAAATGAACCAAGCCGTAACATCATTACAAACCAATTTTAGTTTTATTAAATCTTTTAAATTACGAAGTACCATCCGATCCTAAGACGGCTTAGGTTTGATAGTCACGAACGTACGTACGGGTCGGGCAAACAAGCCGCTTATAAACAACCGCCAGCATTTATGATTTAGAACTAAATCCGTACTTATTCATTGACTATTATGTTTAAAATCAATGTGTATAAAATAAAACGTATACAGGTAATGTTTGTTAACCCAGCAGCACATCAATCCTGAGTTATTACGCTGATTTGTCAAACTTTTAAACACCCTACTGAAATCGAACCAGCGACCATTATTATTAACGAAGCTGGTATATAACGTAGGACGAAAAAATATGCTCTTGTATATTGAGAAATGAAAATGCGCATGATAAGATGCACAATTTGGTAACAATTTCCCAGAGAACGTGAAGACAGACAGAGGAGATGGCCCAAATTATAAGAAATCTCGGTGGTTCTTCATAAATAAGTATAATATAATATGCAAAGGGGGCAAATAATGAGTGTAGCGTGTTTATGCCCAGGAAACAAAACCAAATGAGCGAGGAAAGTTGGGAAAATATAAGTTGACGGAGGAAAAAAGGCCTGATGGGGTTTAATTTGAATCACATCAATTTTCCTTCTCTGTTCGATAGTCATTTGTCACATATCTTACTTATTTTCCTCCTTTTACTGTTATTTTTCATAATAACGCAATCACATCATCATCGTCGTGATCATCGTCATCTCTTCTAGTCAGAAAAAGAATCTTGGTCGAAAAAAGAAGTAATCTAAACGGGGACTTTGAGACTTTTTCATAACTTTGGTATATCCACAATATTTCCCTGTAGATTTTCCCCACTAGATGCATACATCCCAAACTTACCGATGATTGAAACTTGGCTGTGAATAAGAAAATAAGGACAGTCAACTGTATAGCGGAACTCTGTACGTGTAGATTGTTTGATGAGAGGTGTCGGTATCTGTAAGATTCTGTTTTTATAAGATGGTTATGATGAGAAGTTTCTGGTTTTGGAAAATCTTGTTCGTCGTCAATATAAAAGAAAGCAGCTCTGGTAAAGCATAATAATGATGGTTATGATTATGATAATAATAATAAAAAATGCATATATCTCAGCATACCTTTTCCATTTTCCTTTCCAGGCAGAAATAAAAGGAACACGAGAAGACTTTTTTTCATATATCCCAGTCAAAACTTCAAATTCAATTGATTCCACAATGACAGTTAAAGGAACGCTAAATGACAGCTCAAGTGGAAAATGAGCAAGCTGATGGGAATGATGACATCAGAACGGTGAATGATTTCTTTCCTTCCACGACGCTCCACGTTTTCACCGTCGTGTATTTTGCATACTTGAGCGCCACACACCTGGCTGCCTATGCAACCACCTACATACCTACCTTTTCTTGTCTACCAATATAATAAACTGCAAAACTCCCTCAAGTCAGACGCATACACGTTTTATGATGCGGTTTGTAATATTATAATAATAATCGTAATAATAATAATAATAATAGTAGTAGTAATGATAATCTTTAGGGAGTTATATTTTCTACGTGGCTCGGCTTGTGTCTTTTCTTCACCAGTCAAAGCCAGTCAACCAGCATGAAAATCTTTTCAACACAACCACACTTTTTCAGCTCGATGCTGCTAAAAAATGAAGAAAAAAGTTTTTTGTTCAATTTTAGTTTTATATACCTTCATTCCAGCTTCTTTCACTTTCTCGACTCGCACACGACAGTCTTTTTGTCACCAGGGGAAATGGGGACACAACAACAACAACATTGTGCATTAATTTAACTTTTTTATTTGAAAAAAAGTTTGACGTTGTAAGAATTTTTTTAGTGCTTCTTTATATCCATTTAACTTTTTTCTCTAGTGGATACTATTGCCTTTTGATTTTCCTTACGATCCTCCATCGTTTTCCAAGGAAAATGCACCAAAAAAAAACGAGGAGAATGGGAAAAGCAGGAGTGAATAGATGACAGATTATTTCCCCCTTTTCGTATTGTTAGTTTAATTGAATACATAAGCCCATAATAAACAAGACAAGAATTCTGGTGTTACCGCCTTCGTGGAACACATACTTGTTGTTCTTGATACTCGAATCGACTCTGTGTAGCTAGTAGACATTTTAAGTGCTTTACTTGTTTACCCAAGAGCTCACATTTAAGATTATAAGAAAATCTTGGTAAAGATGATGGTGATGGGGAGGATGATGATGAACTGCTTCTCTGTGTATCTTGTTGAGTTATGGGGCGGACAATAGCTCATCATCATCGTCATCATCACTATGACCATGATCATCATCATTCCCATGTTTGCGACCATAAGGAAGGGAACAAAGTAGGAGTAATCTTGATTGTTGCTTGTTTACTTGTATGCCTACTAACCAGATAGGGAGAGATCTAGATGACGAAGTTGAAGGATTAATATACATATAAATAAAAGTGTTGTTGGGGAGGAAGAAGCAGTCCCACAATCAACACAGTCCCATGCCATGAGAGAGAGAGAGAGAGAGAGAAAGTTTTCATATTATTTAGAGAGGGAGAGAGGGGGAGCAATAGTGAGAGTGGCAGAGCAAGCTGCACTGGTCTTCTTTTCAGCATTCCCATTGTCTCAGTGTCTTTTCCCTTTAAAAAGAGGATTCCCTGTGATAGTGGATGGCTTTGTACTGAAATTGTTCATGTGAAAGTGCTCTTTTACTTTCACTTTCAACCATTCAGTATTCATTTAATTTCGTTATGCTTGTAGTTCCTCAGCTACACAGTCAAGTAGCGGCGGTGGTGTTGGTGGGTGGGAATGATGAGAGAAGCGTACTTTGTGACTTGCTTGAAGAATATATAGATAGGCAAGTCGTCTATCTGGCTAACAAACGAACGAAGAAAAGGAGTCAAGTTAATAGTGATAGATAGCAAGAGATACAAGGCAGTGATGTGTGCAAAAAGCAGACACATTCCGAAAAATGTAGGCATATATATTCTTTTGACAATTTGGTTTCGTTGTTTATATAAAACGAGAAATTGCTCAATACTCACTACCAACCGTATATATTGTACGAATGTATAGCAAACCGAAATCAGTATCATCGTCATAATATTAAGCAAGTTTTTCACTCCCTGTAGTACTCTGTCCTCCCCCTTTCTATCTGCTGCGGTGTGTACGTACTCTCTGATATGTAATTGAAGATGCTGTAACACATACCATCTCGCAAAAATTATTTTGCTCTAGAGCAGCAACGACCCATCATGTTCCTCAGGCGTATTTTTACAGAACAAGTTTTTCCATGTTGCCATTTATCCACCAACTCATGTTAAAAGTACCCTTTCCTGTGTTGTTGATGCTTTTTTTGGAATAAAAAGAATAATATTTTTGATAATGCTTCCAACTAAACTGCAGCCGTTGTTGGAGAGAGCAAGTAAACTTACAGTGACTATCCCTCAACTACTGAATATTCAACAACAACACTGTATAAATTTGCAGTAGATGTACTCCGGTTATATGTATGTAAGTAGATGGGACAACTTTACATATTATATTCGAATTCCAAAATTAAACAGGACATGTATTCATATCAGAATAATTTATGTATATAGCTAAAAATGTTTTGGTAGTAAATTTAAGTAGCTAAAAATCAATGGGATATAATAATATTTTCAATTGAATGTAAAAATTGTTCCGGATTCTGATACAAGTTATGAAATTAATTTTCAAACAGAGTTTTTCCATTATATTTTTAATCTCTTTTCAAATCTTTTCCCAAGTTTCTATAAACAAGTCTTAAAATTGCATGATTAAAGTACACTAGAAAAAGGTATAATTTCGAAAAGTAGTAAAACGTTTTTAAAAGGATGTGTGGTTGTGGCGAGTGCTAAGTACACGTTTTGCCCCACAAGAACGAGTATTGATGATTTTTTTTCTTCAAAAAACAGACAAAAATCTCTCAAATTTTTTTATATCGCTAAATGCAAGTTGTAAATATTATTTTTTTACATACATAATAATTATTCATTTAGAGCTAAACATTAAACTAGTTTTTGAATGTAGTATACTGGTTTGAATAGAATAACGTTTGACATGGCATGACTTGAACGGCATTTTTGTTTTCGCTTAACAAGACGTAAAGCATATTTACTGTTTGGAAAAGTTTGCAGTGTCGACATCATATTAAAAAATATTAAAAGTTACAACAAGCGGAAAATCCCGTTTTCTTCAGTCGTAGCTGTAGCCACATTTGCTGATTAGGAACATACATTTCAGGTGGTATCGCATCCTCGGCGGTGGAATCCTCCGAGGGAGATGGAGAAGACTCATGTGAACCTAAACATTACACAAAATCATCACTTAAAATATTACTTTCTTCCTTTTCAAGCTTATCTGGAAGAGAACCAAATTAAAAACACCTACGTAACAGAGTTATATACTCTCTCAAGTACCCACCTGCTGAAGCGGGTGCTACCCTACGGCTTTTCCGACTAGGTTTCCCAACACCCAGCACATCTCCCGGATTTCTAAGTAGAAGATACGCTACTCCTTCACAACTTTTCAAAATCTCCAACTGTAAAATAGCCCTTTTAGCTTCTTTATCCAAAGTAGTTTCACCTCGAATCCATTCCCGCAACGCGACAAAATCCCGAAGCAGCTGTACCGCACCCCATTCACTGCGTATAAAAGGAAAGCAGAAACAAAATACATAATAAATCCAATCATAAACGTAAAAACCCCCTTTTTTTCTTCTTGCAAATAAAACTTTGCTATTCCATAAAAAACTGACATATTCACTCTTATAGCAACTCACTCTAGTAACTTACCTGAACTTAATCTTTTTCTTAAGTATGTAATGCAACCAGGCATCGCACATGGCGTTAATAACTTGCTTTCCTAATGACTCCTGAACCAAAGGTGGAACCAATGTTACAGCTGCTTTAAAAACTGGTTCCGAAACACGGTCTATTATATTACAACCAAAAAAAAGAAAACATTTAACAACTTGCTTTTCGTATTACGCAGCAGCACATCAGCTAATGCCATGTAAAGCCAATCTGTGCTGCTGCTGCTGCAGATTACAAGGCATATATGTAGCTTTGCAGGGTCATGGCATTAAAACTAATATTATGACAAAAAAAAGTCATCTTCATTCCTCTATTTAATATTATAGAGTCGGTAGTGTTTGTATTATGTATACACGGTTTATATTTATATATGTAGCCATTAAATGCTTTTATTATTACCAATAAAAATTCGAACGTATGGGGAAGGTTTATCTGGATCCAGCCCAGATCCCTTTCCAGCTCCTCTCCAGTGGTTCGCATCTGGCATATAAGTCTGTAATGTGGCAAGGCTCAGGGTACGGCACACTATTCCAACGGCGATGAGAAGTTCATCTGGAACCCTCTACCAGACACACGCATCATACAAAAGCATGCACATGTATTAGACTAACACGTTATGGAAATTATCAGTACACACTCATACCCACAACAACCCATCCAACACGACAAAAGCTCACTTTTCCCAAACCCGACAAATACAAATTTGATAGTTCATGCGATTCGATTTGGGTTGAATAATAATAATAATAATATTCATATATTTTATGGGCATCTTGGTTATTGGCATTGGCATGCAGTCTACCAATCCTACAGCCAGTTAGATAGAAAGATAAACAGATAGAGAAAGAGAGAGAGAGAGAGAGAAAGTTGACTTGGGGCTTGAAATTTCCTCTCTATTTCGGAAGCAATAACACCCGGGCTTTGACGCAAGTAAGTAGTAAATAATGCACAGTTTAATGTGTGAAATGGAATCACAGGATTAAGTTATGAAGGCATTTATACATGTATATTTATATAAGACTCTGCTATATAGCTATTATTATGACTATTAAATTACATGAAGGTTTTGTATAGCCGTCTTCACATCATCTGCGTACATTTGACGATTTCTGGCACTGATTCGAATGGCAATATTTTCGCTTTTCAGGAGAACTTCCCTCGTAATCAAAAAGACCTGTTTGGACATGTAACATAGAAAAAAATATATATACATACATATTATATAA
>JAITYZ010003929.1:0-11353 GCA_027744595.1 Paronellides praefectus
AGTCTTTTGCATTATGGTGGTCGTTACTGAATATGAATGAACGGAATATTATTCTCTGATATTTAGCCTCGAACGGTGACCCAGGTGATCCAGCATCACTACATTTCTTCTCAGATGGCCCCCCTAATCCCAATCCGTACGAACAAGCTATACAAGCGGTGGGAACTATTATTCAGGATTACGATTCCAGCAAATTGTTTCCTGTATTTGGGTTTGGAGCTCGAATACCTCCTCTTGGAGCAGTTTCTCACAATTTTTATGTGACATTAACACAATCTTCTCACTGCTTTGGTATACCTGGAGTTATGGAAGCATATCGGTAAGATATTCTTTTTACGTCATATAGGTATCAGGTTATTTTAATCATCATACATATATCATTGGAAAAAGTAGCTGACTTCTTGTTTCCTATTAAAATTTATTTGCATTTACAGCAATTGTATTAGACAAATCCAGGTTAGTTTTTAAGATCACATGCAATCATGCGCTGTGAGCATAGATTAATAATATATTAGATGTTCAACAGTAAACTTTGTTGACAACACAAAAATATTAAGTGGTTTTTAAAAGATTCTATTCTCGGCACATACAATTGTAGCAAAGAAGTGAGTAAAAGCATTTTATAGCACCATATATTATTTACATGTCCATAACTAACACTTCTTTTTGCTAGTATGTATAACAAATGTGTGTATCTACTAGAAACTATCTAGTTAAATGTGATTCGCTTGGATCATTTTTAAGGATCTTAACATGGTATTTAATGTGTACTTGACTGATAATACAAACATGTGCATTTAAATTGTAGGCTATAGTAAACGCTTCTAACCTGCCACTGTCCATAATCATCGTTGGAGGTAATTAGCTATAAAATACACTGTGTATTGCCTACAATATTCTACGCATACATATTTCCAGTGTCTCAACAAACAAATTAAAATGACTCCTACAAATGTAATCAAACTATTTACATTTTAGTGGGTGGGGCTGATTTCACGGCCATGGAAGAATTGGATGGTGATGCAGTACGAATTTCCTTTAATGGACGATATGCTGCTAGAGGTAAAACTTTTACTAAAATTATGCCATGATTGTAACAGATTAATAAATAATTATTTGTGTAGAGAATCGTTGATGTTGTTGTGTAATAAGGGGATCTGACTTGTGATATCAATAGATATTGTACAGTTTGTACCCTATCGTGATGCTCATTCATGGATGACATCAACGGTAGGTCCAGGATATGCAGCTCCCACGCCTGGTCCAGTGCCACCACAACAACAAAGCTCATGGGCGTCGCCCAACGATTCAACTCATAAATTAGCACAAGTGAAACTAGCACAAGAGGTTCTCGCGGAAATCCCAGATCAAGTTACAAGCTACATGAAAAGCCGAGGGATATTTCCGGGGAAAACACATTCGGCCTCGTCCAAATCAAAACTTGTCACTATGCAGCATTTATAAAGGCGAATACTATGTAAAGCTTTCTCGTTAAAAATGAATGAGTTTTATGCTCACAAAATCTTTCATAATGAAACAAACACTAATTTAGGGATGCATTATTCAAAAAGTTAAGCTACAAATGTTTTTACTAAATTTGCAAAGCAGTCGTATGGACGTCGTCGTCGTATGGACGTTTTAATTACGAAATTGGCCAATTTAAGAGCATTCGGTTCAAAGTGTTGACTTACTCTGCGCTACCTTTTAATATGTTACCTGATAACTTTCATTCTTTCATGTCAACTGTTCAACAAATCGAATTACACTTTGTACAGATATCACCAAATACATGTTTCTTAAATCACACTTTTCATTGAAAAGTTTTCAATTTTTAATGTGTAATAATAATGAATGTCTTGAGAGAACTCTAGCTTCTCAAAACGTAGATAGAGCATTTCATATTTTTAAGGTTCTAGTGAGATTAATATTTAGCAAATATTGTCAAATAAATTTAAACTGTCCCGTATATCTAATACATGAAACGTCATGTTACTTAAAATTACTTATTTTGGCTTAAATGAAGAAATATTATGATGCTTGTTTAAAACGTCCCGTCCACGTTCTTGCTCCAAAATTGTTAATAAATGATCATTATCATTAACAACATAAATTATAGTAATATTACAATCATACAATTGAGATAATTTTACGGTGACCTAAAGTGCAGAAATTCTTATTGCAATGTAATCATTGTGTTCTCAGAGGGGTTCGTATTGCTAATGTAACCCATTGTTATTGTTACAAATCATTAATAATGATTCATTATATACTTATTAATACTGTTGTTACAAAATACCACGTGTTGATGCAAGTTTTACATCATGTAACTTGCCTGCATTAATGATGAAATTTTAGCCTTTTTGGGTTTTTTAGTACCATCATTTCTTGTTTTCCTGAATAAGGAACGGTTTCTGTTTTTGGTGTTGTTCAGAACGCCCAATCAAACTCGGAAACCGTGATCATCGGCCACTTTTGTCATTTGTCAACTGTACAATTATATTATATCTTTACTTCCTTGTATTTTTTACTACATTTTAACGTTATTTGTACTGTGATTGTTGAAAATTTAAAAATAAATAAATGGAATTAATGCTCGCGTTAATGCTCATTCATAACACCACGAAAGTTTTTTAAAAATTCACGATTGCATTCAATTGTAAGGGATAATTCATGATTCAAAATATTCATTGTTTAATGCTTCATCGTATTTCCTAAAGCATACACCGTTTTCGTAGTAAGTTTTTTTAATGATGGAACAACCAAACAACAAAAAATGTACAGTGCAAAACCAATGTGCATTTATTCCATAAGAAACTCACTAAATGAAAAATGTAATTGCGATTTGCGATTATTATGGTTAAATACGCAAGTACTAAATCTTTCCATTCATTCCATGGGACATACAAAGCCATATATTTACTGTATATTAATAATAATATTAATGCATTCATTCCCGACGATGTGATGTGGTTATGGTTGCGGTGATGCATGCCACAGCTCGGATGAAAAGAAAAGAAAGCACCAAGCAGAGTGCTGCTAATACTGCAGTCCAGTTATCGATTGGATTTTACGTAGGATGTGGTGGATGTGGCATTGCATCTGGTATATTATTTGGCTTTACCGAAATTAGATATATGGTAAAGTGCTGACTCTATATCTAAGTCTAACTATGAACTTCATAGAATATGAAGCTAGCTATTATCGTCATTTATTATAGCACCACCCAAAACCTAATTTGATTTGAAAAACTATTATTTTCTATTTGCTGTATGCAAGCTTCCACTCTTCCAAAATCCTAACATGTTGCAAGATGATGACGAATTAATTCATTCCAGATATCCAACGACAAAAACAGAGCAGAGAGCACAACTGCAACACAACTTGCTCCTAAAACTCCAAAGCTTATATTGTGATTACTTAAAAAAAACAATCCTCTGTAGTTTTATTAGTACAATTGTGCTGGTATTGTATATCATGTAGTGTGTTAGTGTTACGTCTATTGATATCTCACCAAGTAAGTATCAATATGTGCTATAATGCTGACAATAATGTTTCATATAGATGATTCATAAACGAATTATATATATGAAATAACATACATGTGTCATGGAAGTTGTTATCAGCTATTACATAATGTATTTAGGAAGAAAAGTACAATAAATAATTTATACAATCAAATCATGCACACATTGAGTGGCTTCTCTTCTACCTTTCCGTTTCCTTTTGAAACCTCACAGGCTCACAATCACAATGAATAGCATGTACGTGTACATTTCCAGATTTTATTGTTTTCTGCTGACTACTACATCACATTTTTATTTATAGCTGCTAAAAGTATCCAGTATTATACAATTTTGTCCAACTCCGTCTATATATATACTCATTCAAGCACACAGAAAAGAAGTTTTGTGAGTTGTGATGTTGTGATTCCGTCAGCAGCAGAGCGTTCAGGCTGGATAGGTGCACCTTGCACCTACGCACGCACCCATTTTACGTGTATGGCAACTTTCTCCGAACGAACGTGAAACATCCTTTCCCTGCCCACACAATTTCGCGAGAAAATACCCTGCATGCTTTCTCCTTCCTCATGTATCCAATTAGGAAAAACTTTTCATAAAGAGTGTGCGTATGTAAGTGTATATATATACATTGATACATAGATATGCTTACGTATTTACCCTTTTGCCAACTTTTTTACTGTTAGCATATCAAAATATTTATTAGTCTTTCATCTTTTTCGCACACCATATGCACTTACATTCCGTGCTGTGTGGATGGAAATATCAAATAGGCAAGAGTTCCTCCTCCTCTGACGTCCATTGAAAACTTTCGTCAGCTGCATTTAATTTTGCACTCTGATGAACATCTCTCCTTCGTTTAATCCTTTCCCTTTCTTCCAAAATACAATAGCCTTATCCCTTTTCTAGTTTTAGCATTTTTTTTAAACCACACACCCTCACTTCCATTAGTTGCCTTCAAGTAGTAGTTAAAATGTTTACGTAATCTCATAACGACTTCCATATTAACCAAAGGAAAATTGTATTTTAAAAAGGATCTCACCACGGTTATTCGTTAATTTGAGCAAATAAGTAAAATGACGCATTCTTGAAGAACTGCAATAAACTTGTATTAAATGTCATTTATATTTAAAATGACGTTGTATTCCACAAGGTGATAATATTGTTGCGATCATCCGGTTTTGCTGGAGAAATTTGTTTTGAAAGTTTCCAAAAAGTGTATGGATCCATTAATACTGAAAAGGGATAAGTGCAATATGACGAGTGAAGTGGATAATTCGTTCAATGATCGCGAGGATTATGCTGAACATTCTGATGAACCCGACGACGCAGATGTCGACGGGGAAGGTGATGATGATGATGCTGAGGATGAAGAAGAATGGGCTGCGTGGGAAGGACTGAAAGGTCGGCCCGAACGCTGGGCACCACTTGGGGCCAATGACACAGATAAGGAATATTCTTCAAGCGGCATTTCGGAAGAAAAGTAATTTATCAAACAATGCATTGTATTTGTGTTGATGCAAACTACATAATTTTTGTGTAATATGTATTTTTTTTAAATAATGAAAATAAGTTTTCTTGTCAATTGACGTTGTATAAAAATATATATTTTTCGTTTCATGGGAACACTACATTATGTCAATGTATTTTACGTTTTGTAGGGAATTGGATCCGACAGAGCTAAAGAAAATGAGAGATGACCAAGAGGAGTTGACATCAGCTTTGTTGGCATTGACAACGCATTTTGCACAGGTGCAGTTTAGAGTACAACAAATAGTTGTGGCGCCTGAAGAGGAGAAAGAGTCATTGCTGAAGGATTTGGAAGAGTTTACCTTTCGTGGTATACCATCTGCAGTAACGGAACGACTGGGCTCTGGAGAAGGTCCTTGTAAAATTGATGACATCAAAGAGAAAATGAGAATTCAACGAGAAAAGCAGAAGGACTTGATCACACAACTGAAAGGACAGCTAGAGGAGCTTGAGTCGTACGCTTATCAAACTGGTGATGCAGGCCTGCCACAAAGCGTACTTCTTGAGAGGCATAAAATTGTGGTTGGTATGTATTTTACCTCATGGTTATCGGTGACTTTTTAATTTTAGGGGTTCGATTGTCATTGTTGAATAATGATATTTAATCATGTGGTTCTAGAACAATTGAAATCCCGACTAAATTTAAATGTTGATGAACTGGAAAAATTGAGTGATCAAGACTTAAGAATGCAAGTTGATCAGGCAATCAGCGAGGTACAAAATGCACAGATTTATTACGAATACATATCATTCATGGCTTTAATTTATTTAATACATGAAAACCATGAATGATACTACTGAGTACGAAATGACCGAAATGCTGCATTTCAATTGATTATTAGATTGTGAGTCCACTAAAAATGAAGGAACAACTTGTTGATCAACTAAAGACACAAATCACAGATCTTGAGCGTTTCATTCAGTATTTACATGGAGAACAGACTTCCATGGACACGAAAAAATGTGCATGTTCCAAAAGTAAAGACGCGAAACAGTTTACTCATTCAGATATTGGACATGAAGAGGAGGCAAGTAGAAAGATATCAATTATACTGAACGCCATATTTAATACATTTATATGTGCCATTTGAGTAAATGTTCTTTGTTGTATCATGTTTGTTTGCAGCTAAGAGCGAAAACTATTCAAATGATGAAAAAGGCACTTACTCTAATTCAAATGTTTGCTGTGGCGCAATTCGGTTGCTCTTCTAATCAATTTCACATGAATGCTCTGAAAAAGAGTGCCAAAGGAAATCATTATGGGTAAATTTGTTCGTTAATGCAGAAGCCTTCTACTACCAGAAAGTATAAATATTTTGTCATATAAAAAAGTAGTTTGCATGATTTCATTTTTCTTTTAACTTTACAGTGACCTTAGAGCAAATCTTGAAATTGCAATTACCCGGGTATATGGCTTAGCAGTACAATCAGACACTCCTGCGGACAGCGACTACACTTCCGACTGTGAAGATTCTCCTTCCATTCTCTGCAATCAGGCATTAACTTCTGCTGTAAGAAAGGATTTAGCTGCTTCCCTAGCCAACCTCCTGGAGCACGGCCTCATGCATGTAAGTTTAAGAGAATATTTATATTATATACAAGCCCAAAATATGTAAACGTAAAGGTAAAGTAAGTTCTTCTGATTTTTTTTCAGGTTGGCCAAAGTCAAAGTCTAGTTCCGTTTGTTAGCTGCTTCCCATCCAGGAGTGCAGCTGGAAGTGGTTTTCTATCTGCATGGGATTTAATACTTAAGTATTATGAAATTAAAAACGGTGAAAAGTATAATGCCACACCAGCGCGTCGGTTGTCACAAAGTTTTGGTTTAGAAATTGTTGGTTCGACTGCAATAACAAATAAACAGGTATTACTCTTAATTTTAGCGTTGAAAGCGATCAATGAACTATTCTTAAATCAAGTCATGAATTCTTTTTATTTGCAGTTGTTATTAAGCACTGTTGACAACATCATAAGTAGTCATACTCGATACAAGCGAAGCCCAGAGTCCCATTTCAAGGCTTTCGTGTGTGCAGCTTTAAAGTAAGCACATATATTTAAAACAATTATTATAGTTTCAGATTTATTGCATTATGAACGTAGAGTGAACTCATAAATCGCGATATTTTTTTTAGCTCACGTAAACTTGTAGCCTGGTTAAGACTTATAGTACGATGCCAGGGTCTTATTGAACAGTATTATCAACCCTGGAGTTATACAGCGCAGACTGGTAAGATGGAAACACAAAATTTATTAAAACTTGAACGAGGCAATTAATTTGCAATTTCCTTGACTATAATTTATTTTCAGGTTTTGAAGATGCACTTCGTTCCCTGGACAAGTTAACCAGAATAAATTTCGATCTCCCTGTAGACCTAGCAATTCGGCAATTCCAAAACATTAAGGATGCATTTCAATAAATAAATACGGCTGGTTCGTACGATTTCATATAATATATATGGATGAATTTATCGGCAGATTCGTATTTTTCTTCCAAATTGAGAACTTTCTTTTTGTGCTAAAATCTCAACAAGTATAATATTGTTACTCTAAACGATAAAATTACACCGCTGTTAAAAAAAATGTCCAAAATGTTACTCCGCAAACATAAATTGACTCTGAACAAATTAAGCGGTACATAAGAATGAACATACGACTTCAACATAATAATAACTGCAGACAAATCGATAGTTTGATACAATCAAAATGTTCTTGATAATTAGTTGGAATAAGCTAGTGAACTTCCGTATTTATTTATTGGGTTTCTGGAGTATTGTAGTGACATCATACTGATTCATTATACATATGCATTTGTTTTTAATTTTCCGTCCGCTTATTGTCAAAAAAATTGTCAAATTTGGATTAATTTGTTATTAGGAATTAGGAATGGGGATTTCTTCTAGCTATAGAGTGTTTATAATTATGTCTCATTGTAGAAAGTATTGGAATCACCAATCAACCGAATCGAACGCGTGCTTCTGCTACGGTGTTATATTAAAAGCTAAACTATCATTATTGCAGAACTGGTGTACTTATAATTAGTTACTTAAAATAATCCCGGCGTTGGACTGGAACCAGCATAACTGGATTTTTTTGGATTTTGGATAACTTAATTGGATTTTGTTCTTGAACGTGCGATATAAGCAAAACTGATACACGAGTAGTAAACTAGTTTTTTTGGCATGGAACATTTTATGCATAGCATAATATTGAACAGGAAATAAAAAAAATATTCTGTTCAGTTCTACGTTCTACAGGTACACTTTAATCTCCAATAGAGTAATTACAAATTCTGTTATACGGTTTAATCCAAATTTTCCAGTTTTATTTATTCGTTTTTATTCTAAAATAGATGATAGGAACGGAAAATAGCACTATAATTTTCTGATTAAAGTTCAAACAATAATTAATAACAAGCAAAGACTGTTGAACAAAAATACATTATTATTTTGTTGCGTATCGCCGTACGCGGTTTGATTTTTATGCACATATTCAACTGTACTGTGGCATTATAAATAATTGGGCATTATAACTACATACCTTCCATTTTCAAACCCCGCCCCACCCTCCAACTAAAGTATTAGAAAATGTAAATTTTGAAAATTGATACACTCATGGGTTCGTTTACACGCTGAATACAAATATGGCCACCTAGGTTGACTTTCAGTCTACCTATCCACCTGGGGGATGAGGTTTAAAATATTAAAATGTATGAATTGGAAAACTGAACATGAAATGTTTATGCTTTAAAAAAAGAATTGCATATGGAATTAATAATTATGGATTTGATATTATGCACAAGATCGACACACGTACACGGTAAGTTTAAAATAAGGTTTTGGAAGTAAAATTTAATCAGAGAATTGGTTTCTTTATATACAAAAGTCACTCGTAATGTTTAAAATAGGAAATTAAACAATGCACTAATCACCTAACTCATTAAATCCTGTTCGTATTTCCATTAAAATTTTACATTATGCGATACGAAAATTATTAACTACACGAGCACCATAATAATAATAAAAAATAAAAATACAAAAGAGACAGATTTCGTCAAAGGCATAGCTTGCTTCACATGCCTGACTGAATTACACTTAGTTGAATAATTGTATTGTAGTGGACGGCAATAATACGAACATCAAAATTAATTTCATACAAAACTTTAATTTCACAGGTACCGATGAAGACAAAAAATAAATGTATTTTCAAGCCCGAGATTGAAGAACAAGTAAGAGAAAATCCTCCAAAGATGAAAGTGGTGGTGACACGTTGTTGGGGTATGGCTCACCTCCTGAAATTATCATCAAAGCATTTTGTGAATTACAATACAGGCCGTACAAATTCGAAACTTTTTGTCTGAATTATAAATGCCAGAATTGTTATATGTACTTCTTTACATTAATTCAATGTTTAAAAGGATAGACGATCCATTTGAGTCAAATGATATGCCGTAGTTGATAAAACTATGAAATTCATAACACAATGTTGATTAGTTTTAAACAATTTCAAGACTTTCCACATACAAGTTTTAATAGACCACCATGAAGATTAATAATATATGCATACTACTACCTTGCATTTATTCGTTCTGGTCAACGAAATAAGAACCGCTCTGGATAAATGAATTCAAACAATTGATTCCCGTCGTCGTAGGTTGGTGTCAATGGGTCCACTTCGACATCATGATCTGGTAATACGTTAAAACAATGAAACAAATTGCAAAAGTGTTCTGAATTCGTATATATTATTATATGTATCGAGAAATCTTGTTCATTTACAGAATTTATGGCATGGCAAGTGTAGTTTTAGGCGATTTGCTCAATTCCTCACGATCACCATTCTTATCATTTATCGTTTCTGTATCATCATCACGATCACCAATCCCAGAATCAACGGCTTCATAATCATCAGAAACATCTTGCAAATGTTTTCGGGTTTTAACGAATTTGTTGACGAAATTGTACATCCCCTGTTTTACAGCTTTACCATAAGATTCATCAGAGTCACTGTCCTCTACTTCCATTTCCCTTGTCTTATAAATGGTATATTTGGAAAGTGGTGAAACCGGAGCCTCATTTTCACCCCGTTCTGAGTCTGGGTGGTTACTATGATCCTTTCCGTTCGAAAAATAGCTGAGATTACCTTCACGAATTACTTTTTTTAAACGAGCATCGCACTGAATACCCCCCATAGCACATTTAAATGTTGTAGCAGAGGATCCATCTCCAGTCTTCTTACTGCCACCAATGCGACGCCATTCTGATTTCACTTTCTCTTCAGTCAGGGGGATGTTTACCCATGTCAGCTTTTTTCCTCTTGCAGACGGAGACGGACGAACTGCTTTTAAAATCTTGCGTGTGTTGGGTGATGAAGCTGCAAACATTACACTCATTGCAGTCCTTGTATGTACTGATAGTAAATGTTCTGACTCCGACATTTTGATAAGTGATCTTAACTAATTTTAATTATTCAAGAAACTAATATATCACTGTGTAAATTACAATTGACTAGTCAACAAAATTACAATTATTATCAATTATGGAGTTTAGCTGTAAAAATATAATATAATAAATTTGTCATGACGTGGTAAAATGTAAAACAGGCATTTACCCAAAATGGCGATTGACTTGAATGAAATGAAAGAAAACAAGCTTAAATGACTATTGTTCTTGTCGTATCCTGTTTTGTGCTTTTCCCAGTGACTTCGATATCTTTTATGCAACTTGTATGAAAAAGATACATTTGCATGTTTTTACAAATGACCACCTCCTAATTACCATTTTAACATCATAGAAAAAACCCAATGAGCTCGCTACATAAATGTTCCTCAAAGTTCTTGATGAAGCTTGATTTTGAGTCTATCTGCACAGGCTCCAAAACTAAACTTATTCTAAAAGTTAGTAAGCCTCGTTTAAAACCTAAAATGTGTATTAGAATATTAAGAAGGACTTTTGTGCTTGATATCAAAAGGCAATGTTCCGTCCGTCCGTCCGCTTGATAAATCGAGTAGAATGGTTTCGAATTCTATTTTCAGCAATCGATACCTTACCTCGGCCAAGTTCCGAAACCAGAGCACCAGCTCATCCCTTGCCTGGGGGAAGGAAAAATGCATTTTGATTCTATTTTGACTTATGTCCTCGCGATATTATCGTGTAATACACCTCATTCGAAACGTTTTCGTGAGTAACATCAGCTTAAGATCACAAAAGTGCTTCTACTTACAATTTTACAGGGTTTATTTATTTGCCGTTTACCATGCAATTTTTCCTCTTGCAGACGGAGACGGACGAACTGCTTTTAAAATCTTGCGT
>JAITYZ010003930.1:0-13062 GCA_027744595.1 Paronellides praefectus
CCTTCTTGCGTCTCGGCATATATACCACAAAATGTATTTGGCTTTTTGTTATCCAGTTTTTGTGCATCTGCTGCCATTGTATGCTTTCACTTTAACAACAAAATGTTTTTTCTTTAAGGATGTCTTAACAGCTAGTGTTGCTGCAAATCTTTGCCCTACAGTCTTGGGACAAGTAAGTGAAGGGGGTGTTACATTATATATGTTTTTATAAAAAGTCACATCATCATCATCACAAAACCAAGGCTCATCTTCTTTCTAGTAACTTAACAAAAGTTTTCTTGTTAGACAGTAAGAAAAGCCTCTAAGAAAGTACTCAACACCTCACATCTTGTTATCTTAATTTTGCAGACATCCCATTATTATCTTCAAGAAACTGTTACAAAAACTTTTCTTTTAGAAAAAAGAGCACTCTAGTTGTTGTTGTATTAAATTAGTATAAAAACACGGTTGTTGGTTTCGCTTTGCTCACTTTCATCAACATGTGGGTTTTACAGCAACACTTTATAAATTAAAGCTCGAGAAGCGCTATTCGCTGCTGTAAACATATTCTAAAATGAAAATATGCAAATGATGTTGATGAGATGAAAACTTTGGAGGAAAGCAACGCAAACCTAGCATTATCCATGTCTGAAGTCCATACAAGCTTATTTTGTATTCATTAATACAATCTTTAAAAAAGGAATAAACGTGACTTTGTTTGCTTTTCCCTGCTTTAATTTGCGTATAATTTGTAGAAACTTTTAGTGCCTTCACATCTCTCATGAGATAAAAACAATCAAACTTATTATTACTGACGTATGTTGCTTGTTTGCACACTAAATGTGCACAATGCGGTAACTGAAGAAGAAAAAGTTTTTTTCATGGCCAATGAATTATGAATGAATTATTCTGTAAGTGAGGTTTTATTGAGCGATAAACAAAGTCCTGACTCAGCACTCCTGAGTACCCGATGATCCCACATGTTTCAGCAGCGTTCCATCCAACAAAGATGTAAACCGTTCTTTTGGCGAGGCATATAATATGAAACTCGTTTAAAATTGAATAATTATATACGTTTATACTTTGCCCAGTAATAAGTTTTACACTTGGCCAACTTTGATCAATTCAATGCTCAAGTTGGGAAGCAACAGGACATCATCATACATCATTAAACGATTGCTTTGTTGAGTTGAATGAGGGGACAATACAGAGTAGCACGATTTTCATTTTCAAGCCTGTTGTGTGACACAACATGTATTCAACATTTGCTTTTATGATTGCTGTCTCTCCAGTATGTAGCTCAGTAGGTTCTTCATGAATATCTTCAAGGACAGCATTTTCATGCTACTGGAATGTAATTTTGACCAAATAACTTTTTTCAAATATTAATGTCATTAGGGGATAGAAACATTTAGGCACGTACTGCAGACTCTGTAAAAGTTTTAATTGTATTCATTGTTGTTATAAAGTTATAATAATTAACGAATTCAAGTAGTGAGAATTCATAGTTGCCCGTTTGCATGGACGATCCAGCATTTCATAAAAGTGATGTTTGTTGTATTTTAGTATTTCATCCAAATCATTGAAACTCAAAGTTAACATCTTAGAGAAAGGATACCTATTAGTATACGTTACTCGCTAGAATTGGATATGAACACGATTCCAAAGAATTTTGAAATGGGACAACGGGACAAGTATGGGCAAGGAGACAATAACAACTTTTATTACGTTTTTGCGTCATTGCTAATGTTCAGTATTTGTCTTTGCTTCAAAACACTTGATACTGGTTCTCAAGAATACTAGAGTAATGGAATATTAAATAAGTGTTATTTCAATGGACCTTTTGAATCTTACGTTTTATTGCATTATTCTAAAATGTGAAGATCATTAAAGGAATTTATAGTTATTGCATTTTTATGTTCAGAAAAGTTGATTAGATATGAGACTTTAATATTTCAGGCCTTGAGATGATTTGTATGAATCGAAAAAGAATAAATTTCGAATGGGCTTGAGTTGTGTGAATGGGAGACGTAATATAAAAGCACAAAGGTGTTGTGTAAAGTTCTCAATATGAAGCTTTGCGTATAAAAAGATGTAAACAATACCAATGAACCATGATAACAAAGGTATAAAAGGAAGTTTTACAAATGCCCAGACTCAAAATTGAATATGACCAAATTAAATTCAGATTTTCCTTTTGTCCCAATATAATTCAACGTACACCTTGGAAAATATATAGTCAATTACTACTATTGACAATGAAAAATGATGGCATTATGTGACTGGTGACTGAACAAGACATAAACACCTTTTAGTCTATCTATGCTTTATTTAGAGTAGATTTAAGAGATGCACGCGGCATGCATATTTTAAGGATGACAACAATAACCTGCAGAAAAAGAGAACGAATCGGAATCGAAAGCCGAATTATTCGCATCAACTCAAGAAAATGACAAAAACGAATTCAAAAGAATATATTTGTTAAATAGGATTTTCTAAGAAATGGGAAGAAAAGAGTGGACACACATTGATAAGATTGAAAAAAAAACACTTCATATATAAATAGGTATACATCCTTTCACTCTTTTATATTCAATCGAAATGAGGAAAAGTGTCAGTATAAATATCTTTTAGTTTTGTTCCATTTCCTCAAGTATTTCAATCTCATTCATCGATTTTACTAACAAAAATAAGCCTAATCATAGAATGGAAATAGAATGTCATTTCGTAACACTCCGAAGTGCACTTTAACGTGCTTTGAAGAGAAAAACGATGTACTTGTAACATTGTTGATGATTCGATTATTTACAAAAGGACTTTTATAAATGTACTTTTATTCTGCGACATGGCAATCTAATATTTGGAGACACATTAGAATTTAAAATTATCTTGCCCATACACAGAGAAACAGTTTATGTGGTTTGGTTAACCGTTAGGGTGAAAGTGTTATTTATTGAATTTAATAGAATGCTAATGGAACTTATGTGACGATGATTTCAATACAAAACATATATTTGCATATGCCTATTTGTCATTTTATGCTTTAAATTCTATTTCGTTTTCGCACAGACGGTTGTAGACTGCCTTGTAGACCCCCCGAAGCCAGGCGAACCTTCCTATGAATTGTTTATGCAGGAAAAGTCAACAATTCTGGGAAACTTGGCCCAACGTGCACAAATAGTACATAAAGAGCTAAATGCAATTCCAGGAGTCAGTTGTGCCCGATTGGACGGAGCTTTGTATGCTTTCCCTCAGGTAACAGCAAATAAACATTTTTTTATTTTCAAAAGTTGATTTTTTAAAAATATATGACGCATTTATTTATCCTGCTTAAAAAATAAACACATCCATGCACGATACAGAATCGGGTTCTCAGTGAGAACTTCTCACGTTGACTTATACTGTCAAAAACTAGTTTAGGGACAAACGTCACGAGAAGAGATTTTAAATCTGTATGTCAGTTATGGGAGATTTATGTAGTTCATGTCAACTAATCAGTTTTGACTGCGGTTTCATGAAATTCACAAGTGAACAATTTTTTTTGATGAAGTGGGGGATTATTTTATTTCAGTGGGAAAACTATTTATAATCTATTATACTGTGAAACCGAGAGTTTACACATAGGTATGTTGGTATGTAGGCATCAACAACTTTAAATAGGTTGGAATAAGTAATAATGCGAACTGTGCTTTATTTACCTATTAATTTAATTCACATACCTACCTACCAATGTCTAAATGCAAACTCGTGGAATTCACTTGCGAAAGCCCCATCCCTATTTCACTGTCATCACTATCAAACTGTCACTGTCGCTCAATCAAGAATCAAGAACACTATTCAACAAACTCCCTACTCTTCCCATTTATTTGTGTTCATGAATACAGTGAAATGATCCTTATTAAAGTAGAACTTTTATTGGCAGTCTCATTCGCCCGACAACACTTTCAACCTCAACTTCAACTGTTGAGACAACCGCTTCAACCGCTACTATTGTTGCGGTCTCTGATCTATCCAGGACCTGTCATCTGGCATGTTCTAGACAAGACACAGTCTGAGGTCTGAGACTCGGAGTTTATAAATTATAATTATTGTCAAAACTAACCGAGTCGCTTAGCCGACTCCCCGCTTTAACCTACAAAAACCAGAATATCTGATAAAGTACAGAATTGTTTTCTAACTGTTAATTATAGAACTACTAAATTAATAGTTTAAATTAAATTATCTTTACACGCAGATCAAGAACAGCTACTGTTGCAATTTATTGCATCGATTTTGTACTGCAGTAGGTTATATACCAGTAATTTTGTTAATATGCAGGTGATAAAACTGAGAACCAGTCCAAATGTAACGAGAAAGTATTAGGCATTTTATTATATGAAAATTACGATTAATTAGCCACAAAATTATTCCTAATTTGGAACATAAACATAACGTGTCTCGTTCGATTCGAACTGTTACTACAGCTAAAACATAAATGAACGTCATTACCTTTACGTTGTAGTCTTTGAAATTAGAGATACATCAATAAAATATTTTCATACTTTTCATTTTCATACACCAGATCCACTTGCCGGAGAAAGCAATCGCGGTAGCAAAGGAAGCAGACATGGAAGCAGATCTCTTTTATTGCCTGAACCTACTCGAATCCACAGGAATATGTGTTGTTCCAGGCTCCGGAATGGGACAAAAGTCGGGGACGTATCATTTTAGGTAATGCCTAAATGTTTTTGAACTTGAAATAATGAAATTGTTACCGTGTAAATTTCAAATCTGCAGCTTAAAACCAATTTTGTGGCTACACAGCAGATGGTACTGTGCAAGTCAGCAGTTTTATTCTTTTTAAAATAATTTAATTCTCGTCAACTCAATAAATGTGTCACATATCATTCCGTTTTGGTATCCCTCATAGTGCACACCGTTAAACTGTGGTGAAAATGCGGTATTAGTTTTTTGCCACGAGTAATAATCTCTCTGATTATTTCGCTTTTACGTAGTCCCTTCTGATCAGTGTATTAGTCAAAGAGATAATCCAAATTCCATGCAGAGATCCCGGAATCATTCATAGCTTCCGTTAGAACGGTTTTCATCTCCAGCGACTTTGATTTCGTTGAAATGATTTTTATAGCATTTGCTCTTTTCTAGAACGACAATATTGGCCCCTGCTGAGAAGATGAGGAGCATGTTGGAAAAGTTCCGCTCTTTTCATATGGAATTTACCAAAAAATACTCTTAAAAGCCCAAGGACCAGAAGGAAATAAAATAGCAGAGTGATCCTGTCTACTCATTCCTTTTATACTTTTATTTTTATGAACAAACTCCCATACGATATTATAGCGCAGTACAAATATATTTCAAAGTGCACTCTAAATTGCACTAATCTTGTAAGTAAACGCATTCATCCCTTTCTTGTTGTAATAATAATGTTTTATGTGTGAAAAAATAAAGAAAAAATAATAATCTGTTGCACATTACGTTTTGTATGATAAATAAAATTAACACGTGTAATGATTTTTAACTTGGAAATGGACATTTAATTACGCTTCATATATTCTATAGTTTACCGTGATGGTGATGACAATGGCAAATGTAAACTTGTTCTATATTAAAATTTCTAAAATGAATTGATGCATCCATAATAGGTACCTATGAAGCATATTGATAGTATCAATTTGATGCACAAGTTTGATGAGAAATTGTTAAAGCAAAACCTTCACATTTTAAAGTTATTATAAGTTGGTTTACATTTGTAAGTTGGCGAAAATAAGGATTTGAAATAAGTTCACATTTAACAAGATCCTTGACCAAGTAGAGTTTTTATACCCTACAACCCGCTATATAAACCACTTGAACAGCAAAATTTATATGGATTTTATCCACACATTTAGATTCATGGAAATGATGATGCCCTTCCCTTCACCCTTAGCATTATATTGTAGTGCGCACTGTGTATAATATCTCTAGTTTTATATCCAACTAACTCATATAAAAGTAACTAGAGCATGTCAATAAGGTCTTTTATCTTTATTGCTATATTACAGGATGGGCTATACTGTGTAGCCAAGTAAAAACCCGCAAGGCAGTAAATATGTACTACTACACCACAAGGTTTTAAAAGAGCAACAGCAATCATGTTTGGTTGACTTAAAAATGAGATTTATGAACAAAGTTCCACCAAACTCAACAAAACATACAATAATAATAACAAGTAGTGATATGACGACAAAATCTTCTACCTCAAAAGTTCCACATAGTTTTCCTGATTGAGCCTCATTCAGCATTTAAAGTGATGTACTTGTATTTTATTTAAAAAGTGGCAACTGCAAATAAGTAAACTAGCATACGAAACGGTAAAATCATATTTTTTTATAATGCGAGAGACGCAATATAGAAAATGCAAATTTGACTGGTGAATTCTACCAGCACATTAGAAGATAGAGTAACCCACAAAGCAACAGTTTACGCTACTCTTTCTCTTATAATGAATTCAAGAGGCTGTATGAACTTCATATAAGAAATCATTTTTTTGCTTATTTGTACTCAGCCAGCCATGCGACAAGCCGTTAAACAAAACAATATTATGCATGACAATAATAAACGAAAATGCATGACGTCGTTGCTGTGAGATGCATTTTTTAAGTATGTTATACGTTAGGAAAAACAGAACCTTAAAAACCCGTATCCGTAATAATATGTAAAGAAAAAGAAAGTTATGATTATTATGAAGATGAAGAGAATGGGAAATGAATGAGTATTGTGCTGCTTTTCTGCGGCGTGATGGTGGTATTCTTTTGTTTTATATTGTTGCAGCTGGTCCTGTTTTTGCATGCCATTCAACAAGGCAAATATGATCCCTTGCGGGAGAAACAGCGGTGAAAGCACGTTCAAGATGGCATGTATACAATCTTATATCTATTCATGAATTCATGAAAAGTAGGCTATAGCATTAAGGAAGTAGGGTAAGTAAGGATGCAAGATCCAAGTGGAAAAATATTATTATCATTTGTCATTACTTTTTATACCCGTGTTTTGTGGCTAGATGTATGAAATAGAATATGACGCGACGTCGTCATTAAATATGAAGAAATTGCAGACGAGACTTAATAATAAGTGGTAAATAAATACTAGCAAGAATGTGAATTTTAACGATAAATACATTCCAACACGATAAAGCCTGAAAGAATACAACACATTTCACGCGTAGAAAATTTTCAGAATCGAGCATTCACTTTTATGACAGTATATGACTCGCATGAGTAAAACGAAAGAACTCGTATGAAAACCAACGTAAAATAAGTACACCAACAGCGAATCATGACACATGAGGTCTGAGTTCAAAATCAGAATCAGCCATGTATCATCAGTCAATATAGTCAAACTGCCAACTCAGGTTTCATATTGAGATTGAGAGAAAGCTAGATGATAAAAAATGTATATCATTAATATATATTTTTTATTAACAATTTATGAAGTTTGTATGGTGTGCCTTAATAATAACTGAAATGGGTTTCAAAACATGCTTTTACTTCATTCTTTCTTCTTCTTTTTTTTACAAAATGTCAAGATCATCATCATTATTCAATGAATTCTTAAAATGTGCCATAACAAAAAACTTGGCTATACCGCGTAGTGAAATTTCACATGTCAAGATTAGGGACGCAAATTTTAACATTAATTCAAGGCAATATATTATGTATGCTATGCGTTCTTATCACCAAACTACACAAGTCACATGTCATCAAATGTCATCTATACATTTATAAAAAAACTTTAATCCGGTAGACAAGACGAAACATATGTATATGTCAAATGGATTTCTTTAAGTAACCATAGGTTATAATGTTGTATTCCTGTGTTGTATTTGTTCTTAAAACTATAGTTATAAAGCTTTAAGTAACTTTATGATTGAAAAGTACGATGATGAGTTTTTTTTAAAGAAGGAAGTTTCAAAGCTGGCATTAACTTATAGCTAAATCATCTTATAACTTTCCCCGTGCTTCCAAATTGCGTACAACAATGTAAAACTTAATGGTTTAAAACTTCATCTAGGAGTATCTTTCCTGTGTATAATCATTGTACAATAATATTCCTTTACCTTGAACTCTTTTTTCTGAAAGGTTTAATGATGATGGCATTGGTTGTTTAAAGTATAAAATACAATTTTTCAGTATACTCGACAAATTACATTTATAAACAAGTTCAAACAAATTATAGTACTGGGTTTAAAATTATTGGCCACTTATTATAGTCATATTCCTTTGTAAATATTGATTGTGTTAAGTAAATGTAAACAAGAAATGATGTTTAGTTCTTAAAATTAAATGGAATTTCCAATTCATTGCTAGAAAAATACAGTACATTTATTATGTCATTATGCAGCAGCAGTTGAACTTCCTTACGATAATTTGTCTATTTCAAATGCATGTAAAAAGATAAATTTAAACTTGCTTCATTAACCATACTACATACATGAATATTTATATGTAGGTTAACGTACATACGACATCTTAACACAAAAATTACATGCCTTCTACGTATATAGTATTATTGGAATTACAACCTATAGAGAGATGATTTAGCATTTTGGTCATTCTCTTGTCTGAGAAGCCTGACAACAGTCAATGATGGTTTTGATTCAAGGTGAAGATGATACGTGACATGAAAATATATTGTATATTTACCTGTGAATAGTTGCATGAAAAACAAAATGCATTGGAATCCTAAGCAAACATTTACTCCTGTGTAAAGGATGACCATCAAAAATGTATATTCATGTTTTTGTCCACTATCAACTATTCACTACCACACTCACCGACTCACCTGGTATAACTAACAATACATTTAATAATAATGATCCATATAGCAATATGATTTACTAATTTGGGTAATGTACAGCAGTGATTGCACTGCAGTCCATCACACAAATTTGTGTCTGCACTGCAGACTCTGCAGAGTGCAGACAAGTAGTGTATTTATATATGGCCATGGTCAAGTCATGATCTCACGTTATACATGATTATGTCATCATAAAAAACAACACATGAACTCTACTTATGAACAACCTAGTGTTCTTGAACAAGCGTTGTTTGTTACATCAAACTTCTATCGAATGAACAAGTTCTGTATTATTTTTCGTTGAACTTTTATAAAATAAAGTACATTGACAAAACGATAGACTCATTTCTCACCTCGGTATATATAAAATGCGCATGGTCAAGTAAACGCTAAATAGGGATAAAATAAAACTGTTATTTAACCTAAGTTTATAGCTGTGCATTATTAAGACCAGCGGTGATGCTTGTTCATTACTAGTGTTCTTGAGTACTTATTTCCTTACAAATTGTTGAATAACTTTTAATCATTGACTAAAAGACAAAATGGCGTGCTCTACATCATTATACCTTTTGATAAGTTCCCTGTTATTACAGAGTTTATCCATGATCGGCAATGTGGAAGCAGCCATTCCCGACAAAAACTCCTCAGTACACGAACGCGTCATAACAAATATAGATGACGTTTATAACGGCGTACCTGTTGACTTCAAATATAATGAAAGTGATACTAGTGCAAGGGCTCCGGCAGGTGGTCGACTAAGTGTCCCAGGATGCCCCAAGAGTGTTTTAGGTTATCCATGGGTGTATTATGGCTCGCCAATGAAATGCTATTTAGCCGGAGAGAGAGGTCCTTGTGATCCAGATCAGAAATTATTTGTAGAATACGGATCACAATACGGCTTTTGTAATTGCGAATGTTTCGAAGGAGCGAAAAGAAGCGGAGATGGAGACGACGTGGAATTTTGTTTTTCAAAGGGCAAGGAATATGTATTTATTCCGAAGATGAAAAAGTGTTTCGCTCTATACGATCAGGTTAGTCAATCAAAGCGTTTTGTTATTTTGGAATCTGAGCAATCTGGTTATTTATAATGTTTACATTTGATCAATTATTTGATTATTTTTGGCAGGGACACTGCTCAAGTAATGAATGGTTGGTGAAAGCAATGGACAAAAACAACCGAAATATAACTCGTTGCGAATCCAGAAAATGCCCAGAAGGAGAGGCCCCCTATTTTGACAACGATGAATTGAACACCACCACCACATCCACTACTTCCCGAAATTTTACTTGTTTTGGGTCCTTTTCAGCATACGGTAGCCCAGTGTCCATTATTGCAAATGAGTGCGATAATGGAATGAAGTATAGCGACTTGTTAAATAAATGTGTGAAAAAGTTTGCATTTAATTTTGGTAGAAAGTAAAAGCTAATCCATTCCTGGTTTCACACTATTCACATTCACATTATTATACAGTGATGTGTTTGAATGTAGCTTTCAAAATATGTGTGTGGTCTCCAATGGTGAATATGACTTTTATCTTCCACAATGAATCTCTTCACGCCTTGCAATAACGTTTGTAACAAAGCCTTTGTAAACACGGTGTTTGTACAGGGATTTCTCAAGGACCCAAACCATAATTGTTAATTAATTACTATATTATCCTGAAATTAACTTGTTTTCTTTATGTTTATCCTCCATTCTCTGTAAAATACATATAATAAAAAAATATGTTTCTTGTTTAGCGGCCATTTATGTATATACCTCATTTCTTCTGTCTGTCGTAACTAGGCAGGTGACCTTGCCTTGCCTCTTTATTGTAATTTTCATCATAAACTCCACCAATTTTAACTTTGTGCTTCATTTTACCACGTTCGCATAAACTTGAACGTCAACAAACAATGCAGCAGGGCTGTCACATTCATTCGCGACACAATAATGCACGACTCAAGGGGTTTCCGAAAATACATTAAAATTCATCCGACAAAGTACTTTTTACGATGTCGTAGTTTTGTATGCTCGCCTGTAGCCTTAATTTCAAGAAATAACAATGAAGAATAAAGTGAAAAAGCTGTTTCAGTATTTAATTACTATCCTTCTGGCATGGCTTTTAAAAGGCATCATTTCATGGTTCACAATGTCCAAATAATGCGGCTTATATGTGTTATGCTGTATGGAATAATGGAATGCATCAAGAAAATGGTTCCCGAGAAATAAATTTTTCAAAGCACGAATCTGAGTCATCATTAAAATTAAGTACATGCCCACGGCAATTATTTTTTAAAATGATATGCATGTTGACAAATCACAAATATAGACAAATATTATACATCATGACAAATCATTATAGAAAGCTGAGAGTTGTCATTGATTCTTTGATACTATCCGTAATTTTTCTCAATTATTTGATAATGATTGCGAAAAAGTAGATGTAACTATAAGTAGCTTAAGTTTTACAGTGATGATGAATTCATTATATTTAGTTATATTCTCATTATAAATAGCACAAGCACTGATGATGGTCTTTTATGAGTGAAATTGACTATTATGGCTGTGAACTTGACAAAGGTGAAACTACAGACGAAATGGATTAGTGAAAGTTGTTTGACGAATCGACATTCCTCATTTATCATTTAATTTAAAACATTATTTGAATGACTCAGTGACATGAATAAAATGAAGAGTGTATGTATAACGTATTGTAAAAGGAGATAAAAATGCAAGCATGAAAAGACTTTTAGTTTTTAGACAAGCCCGAATAAAGAAATCAAAAATAATATTCCATAACAAATTGGATGCCTCGTTGGCCTCGTACCACTCTGGCATGACAACATGACGTGACATTAATCCTGTAAGTTTTGTTTGTACATCTTGTGCACACATACCCTGCCTGTATCTCAAATTGTTATCATAAACATCATAAAAATGGTTCATTTTTCGTCGAAATTGTTGACGGTCGGAAAAAATATTTTTGCACTCATGTGTTGGATGCAAGTTCCAATTTCCCCCCGAAAAAAGTTTCCCCTTTCCTAGTTGTATGATAAATTATTATTAGTCGTTTGTCTGTGAGAAAAAATATATGGTATTTTAAACATGCTACCTTTTCAAAAGCTCATTGCTGACCAAGCTAATAATAATATGCTTTACTTTGTTTGTATCTGTGTACTTTCTGCTTTGTATTGTATACGGTACATGTCCCGCAATTTTATTGTTTAACATCCAGTCACGACTCGTGACTCACGAGCCTTTAATCAAAGGAGTAAAAGTTGTTTTTAGACCAAGCAAAAATCCCAATTTTAGTAGAGATAAAAGATCTTTTTTTTATAACTTTACGTCAGGTCATACTACAAGTCTGACTGCATGTAATATTTTGACTTGACTGCTGAGCCCAGTAGTATAATAGTGGAAAGCTTCCCAGTATTTAGAAAAGATAAAAGAGAGCCTATAATTGTGTAAAAGTAAGCGCATTCATCTGGAAAAAGAAAAAGGCAGTTGACTTGATGTATTAGGTGCATATAGGTACGTAGCTATTCTCATTCTTTACAAGTCATCAGAGAGGATTAGAAGGATTCCCCGCAGGGAAAAGAAATCGTGGCGTGACGGTCAGAAGAAGGGCAAAAGTAACTAGGGCTAAAATGATAAGAGGGAGCCTTGAGTTGGAGGAGAGGTGTTGAGAGTGGGCTTGTCTTGACTAGTCAATGAATCCGTGTAGGAAAATATATGTTGTTCGGGGAAAGTGAACAGCAACAACACTTTCATTATTATTCTTTAAATGTTTTAGCACTGATAGCAGAAAAGAGTGAGTGAGGTGAAAGTGTATAGCATCCGCTTGTGCTTCCACTCATGTTCATAATGAAGAACATGTTGATAATGGCAATGGTTAGAGATAATAATAATGTGAAAGCAAAAAAGAGAAAAATATACATAGGTATAGAGATGAACCAAAGTGTATAAAATGCTTTTAGACTATAAGTCTTTCAATGCCCCTTTCTTTTCCACTTTTCACACTTAAGAGACTAGAATGGATGATATATGATACAAAGTAAATAGGGTTAACAAGATGATAAAAAGGCGCGATGGTAATATTGGTAATACAACAGGGATATATGATGGCAATAAACCCTATTAAACTATAAGAAGAAGCACTTTTGTGATAATAGGTCGATGCTAATCACTAAGACGTTTCGAATGATATGTTACACGATATATATCATGATAGATTCAAAAAAGATTTCATGAAATATAGATTTTCCTCC
>JAITYZ010003931.1:0-19795 GCA_027744595.1 Paronellides praefectus
AAAACTTTCTCCTGCAAAAAAAAGAAAGTTGCGCCAACTCAAGGCAGGAGGGTGACGATGAACATGTTGATGATGATCAAACTGATGACTTGACTACTTCACTTTTTTCCTTTTTCTCAAAGGAATATATTATTACCACAACCAAGTAGCACGCATGCAACCTTTCTTTTTAGCATCAAAATCATAGAGAGCGAGACAAGAAGAGAAAGAAAATTGCCAGAGAAAAAAGTTTTTTAAGTCAATTAGCTGGCACCGAAACCTTACTTTTTTCCTTGGGCACACACAAACACTCGAGCTGTTTGTAATGGCCATGCGGCAGTGTGATGGGGATATTGCGTAACGTAGTATACGATAGTATGAATTCATATTAAGTATAAAAGTTGGCATTGCTCTTTTGCTGCTGCGTATTATTAAACTGCTTACTTGTGTTTTTGAAGAAATAAAAAAATGGTGAAGGTAAGAGAGACATGGTATTTAAGTAAATATGATATTTATATACTTTTCATACTTTTTTCACGATGAAAAACTCATCGTTTTCCAGTTTTACCTTCTTGGGATTTTTAATATATTTTTTTAGAAAGAGAAAGTCAACCTGAATGGGAAATAGCAAATAAGAAGAGAAGAGAAACATGCTTTAAGCCCAAGAAAAAAACAAAAGGAAACTTTCAAAAGGGGAATTATCTCTTTTTTTCCTGGAAATATCAGAGGAACTCAATATTTTGGTCGTTTTGCGTGTTATTTCACTTAGGTATATATTAGCTATATATACCTACCTAATATACTTTTTTTACAAAGTTTTCAAACATTGTTTTGCTGTTATGAAAATTCATTTTTCATTTGCTTTTCCAGTGAAAGTCAGCCCACAAAAATATTTTCTTTAAAAGCAAGACAAAAGATGCCACAATAGCCTACTAATAAAATAAATACTACACAAGCTCACTTGTTATTTTTTTGTTACTTTTTTTCATAAAATTAAATTGCTCTTATATACTTTTGGCAAAAAAATTCAAAGTAAATATATTAAAAAATATACATCAAATGTAAAAATAGATATTCCTCAATACTTTTTATTTACTTTTTTTAAATCCTGTCAAGTCAACAGTTTTTACTTGTATTGCGATTTCATGCCTCTTGTACATTTTTTTGTGCCTCCAGCCATCAACATGATGAAAAACGACAAGCTGTTACGCAACGCAATAAAATCCTAATATATTTCATCATGTTATTTTATTCTCGTGAAAAAAATATAATATGTTGAAATGTTGAACCTCGCCTACTCAAAAGAAAACTTTGAGAACATAATATTTTTTACAAAGAAAAAAGGTAAAACAAGTTTTTTTTACCTTTTTTTCTACTTCCTTATTGCTTCTGGGTCTTACACGCGGTCATTTTTATTTAACCTGACCACGCGTAAATAGTAGAGAGCATAGTACATAATATAAATCATACCTATATTATATATAACCCCGTCAATTTTTATTTCCCAATACATTCCATTTTTTGGATGGTTATCTACTTTTTTATAGAAAAAAAGTTGTAAGAGGAAAGGAGTGGGTGTGATTGAAAGAAAGAAAGGTATTAATAATCTGCTACAATGGCAATAGGTAAAAAGTTGTGTAGTACTTGAAAAAGGTAAAATAGCAGAAAATAAACTAAGGATACGATATGCTAGCCTGCTGCTCTAACAGAGCTCTAATCCAAAAGGAAACAAATAGTTTTGCTTGTAGATGTAGTAGCGTGTGAGTTGTGTGGGTAGATATTTTTATTAAGGTTTGACTTGAGATTTGAAACGCGTTTTTTGTGCCTGGCATGATATGAGGACGGACAAAAAGAAGAAGAAAAGAATGCCAAAAGGCCAGGCAGGTGTGTAGGAGGAGTTGAGTTAGTGTTCATGAAAAAAAGAACATGTAACCAAAAAGACATGTACCTATTTTTAAAATTTTATAGATTTACTCAAAAGATTAGGACTTTATGTTGTAATAATAGACATTACATAGGCTTGTATACATATTTGTGGGAAATGTAATATTTTGTATGGAATTATTCGACATTATCGGTTTATATAAGTTTTTTCATTCGCTGATGTTATAAAACCCAGCGAAAGTAATGAGAAGGTGATAACATATTACATTTGAACTTACCAGTTCAATAAGTCAATATTATCTCAGTACACACTATATATAATTATAGGGTCTGGTGTCAGTAATGTAGGTAGAGCGTTAGTGGCTTAGAATAAATATTGAACCGGGTATTATAATCTGAAGGTCGAATCGATGTTGACTCTTCTGCATAATATACATAGCTCGGCTCTTGCCTATGATATGATAGAGCAGAATAAAAGTCTCCTAGCATTATTGATTAGTTGATTAGTTATCTTTGTTTGCAAGGAGAACGTACTTACAAGTCAAAATTGTCTAATAGCCAAACATGAAGGAATTATGAAAAAGGTTGTTATGGTATAATGGTGACGGATGGTACATGGAAACTTGGAGTGCCTTACACTTCTTTTGTTGAGGTAGTACAAGGACAAGATGGTTTACAAAACATTGTTGAGCTTGTCTGGTTTGTTATTAAAACTGTCGATCAACATTACCTTGAGTACTAAAGTATATCATTATGCTCTGATGTTAGTGTATGCGACATGTGAACTTGCCTATTAAACCCTAAGAATGAGCATAAAATATATACTTATGTTACCAACGAGCCAAGGATTTACTGTTACACGCGTAATGAGCTGTTTATTTGCTCACTTTTGCGGCTTTGTAAAATTACATTATTATTAACTTCAACGATCGTATAATTAATAAATGATTTTTCTAATTTTACAAGCAAGTAGGTCGTCCTGTTGAAAAAGCGCTGTAGTGTGTCGCTCGATTAGAAATATAAAAGGAGTAACAAGTCTAGAACGAAATGTTTTTTATTTGCAAAATTCTCATCACAGAGTACTTTTTCTTCTTTTACGCTGATGACCTATTGTTTTCTATTGAGTTGATTATGGTAAGTATGGTATTTATCACACGGATCTAGTTTTTACCAAAATTTCTGATGGTGAAAGATCATTCAGATGTAGAGTAACGTACACAACATGATGCATGTAATAAGTACGTAGACCAGTTTGGTATAATAGTGACCTATATTCATTCTTCACCTCTCGTTATTATCATTGTAGTAAACGCTTAAGCTCATATCTTTCTATACTTCCATCTTCCTCAAATCACCTTTTTTATCTCCCTTTGAAACCTCCAATAAAAGTGGGTAACCTTGAAATCCGAGACAAACGAGCTAATAAGCGAGTTGTTTGCCTTTTTTTATTATTATTATTGTTATTATTACATTCTCTCTCAATTCAAGCCAAGACAAACAACTGACACATCTCCTCTAACCTCTTAACCTTTTTTTCTCTCTAAGGTCATCATCATAATACATACGTACCATCACTCTGTTGAAATCAACCTTCTCTTGTGTTTTTTTCTCTCTCTTTTTTTCTCAAAGGATTTCTCCTTCAATTCTCTACTTTTAAAGGAAAAAAGAGGACTGGCCTTCCCTTTATACTGCACGAAACACTTTACCTCGCTGCTGCTCTCTGGAAAAAAATGAAGGGAATTGGTACATAAAGAAAAAAGCTTTTTTATTTGATGAACCAAATAAAAATGAAAGTGGACTTGACTTGAGAGTTGCGTGTGTATTTGTATTTGTAAGACAGAGAGAAAGAGGAAAAAGGAGAGAGCGAGAGAGAGTGTGTGTGTGTTCTTGTGCAAAAAAGCTTTCTTGTTTTACGTTCCACTGTTTTTTATATATATATACGTTTCCCAATAGAGGGGAAAAAGGGATCCCACTGGTCCGATCAAAAGTCAATGAGAATCTAATGAATTTTTTATTCACCCGCAGATAATAGCATTTTCCACGTAAATAAACATTGAGATAAAGAGAGGAGGAGTAGTAGTGGTAGCCGCGCTCTTGCTTACTTTTGCTTAAAACATGGCCATGCACACATTCTCATTCACCCAGAGAGTGACTTGACTAACTTACTTTAGAAAACAAGTCCGGACCAGGCCACCTGTGGCCCTTTTTCGCTAGTTTTTTTTACACGGTCATGCGGGCATGTAAGCTAATAATAATAATAAAGAGTGGGTGAGAAACAAGGGGAAAGAAGAATAAGAAAATCAACAACAAGCCAAAGTAGAAGAAAAGTAAGGAGAGAGGAGGCTATGTACCTCCACTGCACTAGTTACGGATGCTGGTTCGTGGCTAAGATTGGTAAATTGGTACCACAGCGAAATAACCACACATGGCAGGGTAATATGGTGAAATTTTAATGTGAAATGCAGACTATGGACTGCAGACTCGCAAGTTGAAAGCATACCAAAAGAGAGAGAGAGAGAAAGAGAGAAGCAGAGTGAGATGTAGGTTTGGTTAGCACACACAAAGCAGACACAGTGTAAATATTGTATGCCTCTGCTTACAATGGGGAAAAGTGGGGTGCGATATGTATGCCTTTATTATTATTATAGCTAAGGCGTGTCTGGTATAATTGTATGTCTTTATAAAGGCTAATCACACGGTATGACTGGAAACTGTGTGAGAATGAGAATAGAATTTTTTTTGGAAGGAGGAAAAATGGCCTAGTTTAGTTTGCACACCTCAGAAAAAACAGCAGAGCACTATGAGAAACATGATCAGGTGAAAATAATATGCAAATCTACATTTTAAATGTAAATAAATATATGCTATTTTATATACCTACCGTTTTACATTTTGTAGCTACCTGTACTGTCTAGGAAAATATTACCAGAGCATCTAAGTTCGCATCAAATAACTGTATTTTGTGAAGTAAATTTTTATATCGTTAAACTTAGTCAATGCATTTTGTATTTCAATGGATTTACAAAACAAAGCTTTTCACGTTGCTTATTTCATTCTAGATGAACAGCATGAGCGAATGTCAATAGACTACTCATGAAATTAACAATTTAATCGTACAATTAAGATCCGCAATATAAATATATATGCAATATTGCTTGTACATTACATTATTGCATTGACTCCTCATATAAACCTATTATGAAAATAATAATAGGTAAGTATATTATTCTATATTTTCCTTTCGTAGATTTATTATGTTTACCCGCGTTATATAACCGGAAAAGTTTCCTCAACATTTTCCCCTTTTGCCCATTCTTCCCAATTTTCTGCATTTTCCATTTTCCCTCTAGAAATAAGTGCCACAACAAATGGTAGATTTTGGAAATAAAGAAACTTTATGTGAGTGTGTGTTTGAGAGAAGGAGAGAGGGGGGTCATAGCAAACAGGAAGTCATTTAGAGGAAAAAGTTAATGATTTATTAGGTCGTTTTGTTCACTCCCACTTGACTCGAAATGAAGTATAAAGACGCAGTAGCGGAATAGAAAGGGTACCAAAAATTTATATAACCCTAATATCGTATACCAGCAAAATTTACAATTGGAATGCTCAGGCAACAAGAAGAAAAAAAACATCTTATTAGAGAAACTCTTCTTCTACTTCTGTCAGATGACTTGACTTTATTTACAAAAAAGACATATCATCAGCATCAAAAAGGATATTATTAGAGGACCTTATCAGCCAAAATCAAGTCAAGTCCATCCAAATAACTAACAGGAAATTCTTGCTTAAAAAACATATTTCCTCTTTAGGAAGTAAACGCAATAATAATATAAAATTATATATATATATATATATATATATTGTATATACTATATAGTAACTACTCAATCCTTTGAAAATAATAATCCAACCAAGTTCCCAATAAAGGTTTAAAATGTGGCACCCACCATCACCAATATCATCATCATCATCATCAGCGTAGTTATCCACTCTTTAATCCCATCAGGAAAACACTTGAGGCAAAAGTGGACTCTATAACTTTTATTCTGTCGTCTCTTCCAACAAAAAATTACCATTTCCTCTCGAGAAAAAATATCCCCCTTTATCCAAGCCAAGTAAGCAGTTAACCTGCTGATGCCCATGCTTTTCCCTTAATCATGTCCACCATCCTATGAAAGTATATGTGTGTGAGTCTACGTACACCATATTCCATCCATATCAATTCAATTTCACTTAGAAAATTTCTCTTTCTCAATTTTACCCTCCTCCTCCCATGTCCATGTCCACACACAAATATATCCCATAGTAATATTATCCATTCACCTATAAAAATAATTGTGTAATCCGCCCAATCATGTAGTCAGTTGGTCAATCTGAGTCTGCCCCGCCGTGTATATATACCTAAATCTCAATTTTTCTATATTTTTTATACCATTTTTTTGTACAAAAAAATGCACACATAATGTGCTCAAGGCTATTATAAAAATGTATAATTCATCAAGCATATAATTCAATGCAGACCTGATTTTTTTATGCCCAGCGACCCAGATTTTTTTTTCTAAAAAAATTTCCGAAAAGATTTTAAGTCCTTCTGGCTAAAAAAAATAGTCGAGCGGAGTAACAGAGAAAAGGGCTTAAAAAATACACATTTAGACAAAAAAAGTCAAGTCACCATAAGTCCCTGGTTGGTATTTGGTCTTCTTCATCTATCCTCTTCCTGTCATCGTTATTGTACCTAAGATGCTGCTACTACTTTCTTTGTAGAAAAAGCGCCACATATGCGGATTCCGATTATTACCATTATAGCTATTAGTACTATTATAACTAAAGTATGTGTAGTAGGAACATGTGGAAGCATATAATTTTATTTTTTGTGCTAGTCCTCAAGTATTTTTTAAGCTTTTTAAGTACCCTCATGACCAACATCTTTTTTCAGTCAAGTCAACACAGCAGACTCACTCAGGCTCTCTCTCTCTCTCGCTCTTTTTTTGTGCTTCCTCTCTTCCCACACGATTTATGTCTGTCTTTTTTTCTCCATGTTCTGCAGAAAAAAATACAGAGCTGCCATAGTCAGAGTGGGATATTTACCTTAGCCATTTCTTCTTTTATACACATTTCTCTCTGCTCTTTGCATGCTGTGTGTCTGCCTGGCTGGATATTTTTTTAGACAGCTAATAATAAATGTGTGTACAATTTATGATCTGAATCTGACCAAAGCACGTAACGTAAAAAAATGTATGTAGGTACTAAGTACATATATATCGGTGTACTTAGTATGTTACGTACGTAGTACGTTTACGTACAGCTCAAAAGCAATTCGGCATACAATCACAATTGCGAACGTGGTGAAAAGAAGAAAAAAAGAAAGACAGATGAGATGGGGCAATATTTATAGCCATTACGGGACACACACACATAGTATGTTTGTGTGCTTATTATGTATGTATATTATTTTTTATAGATGGAAAGTAAGGTGGAAATAGGAAAATGAGAGTGAAAAGTAAAAATATATATTTGGAATATGGAATATAAAAAGCCATCTATGGCAGCTGAGCTCTTTATTTTTTTCTACTCATCTTTTCTTCTATGACTCATTCAAGTGAACATGGACTCAACATTTCTTGGAAAAACCATATATTTTTATGAAGATTTTTTTTATTATGTGAGTATATAGGGTATAACATACGTATTATAATGGGCATGATTTTTTTGTATGTTTGAACAGAAGCAAAAAAAATATATAAGTTGAAAGAGGTTTTTTTCTGCTCATTTTTTAGTAGATTTTTTTGTGCTTTTGCAAAGAAAGGACAGTTTTTTTTGCTGGAATGTATGTAAGTTGGGTATAAAAAAGTGAGAATGTTATTTTTTACTTGAGAGTATGAAGGAGAATGGGAAATGGTGAAAAATGGTTTTAGAAAGTGAACGTGAAAGGTGTCGAGGGCATTATTATAACATCATTATTATCATCATCGGAAAGGAAATGAAGGGGAGATAGACTTGGTATTATTCTTTGCGTGGATTTCTGGACTTCTGAAAGAGGTTTTTTGTTACAATTGGATATTGCGCTACACTTTACCGACACCTTAATCATATCTATATTAACTGTGCTCGTAATTTAAGCACCAACTATTTGTTATGACGGCTTCAAATGTACACAAAATCACGATTCGAGCTATTATTTGCCTGTTTTAATGTCGCGTTTTTAAACTTTTCTAAATTCATGTGTAAAATATTATACAACCTTGTTGACTTTTCCAACACACCCAAAAAAACACATTAAAACAATGTGTAATAATAAAAATAATAACAATAAACGTAAAAAATGGATAAGTTTCAGAAAAGCCCATTTGTCTTTTCAAAGTTTCCGAAAAACACAACACACAAATGTCTTGAAGTATTGTTTTGTTCTCCACACTCTCAGTAAAACAAACTACAAGATTTTAGTAAATAAACTATAAAAATATGTTAATGCACTCAAGAAAACTGCTTAGAAATACGCCCATCTCAAACTTTCAAAATGACCATCATCATCAACTATCATTGCCGACCAACATTCCTGGTACTTTTTAATGCTTTTATAATCCATCTAACCGATTGACGTCACATCCTTCTTCATCTTTCCAGAAAAATATCCATTTCATCATGTCCTTGCACCACCATTCATCCAACTTTTTTTTACCCTGCCTCCCATCAAAATATACATATTTTTCTTGTTTGCTGCAGAGTTTTCTTTTATGATAAATGCACTTTCCACTTTTCTCTCCTTCTTGACTATTTCAAATAAAAAAGGAAGCGGAAATACATTTAAATGTTAGAAAGGAAGCAACTATTTTTTCAAAAACAACCCATCAGAGAGATGTACATACCTATATACAAGTATATTATTATACGAAGAGCGCAAAAATCATTTTAAACTTTTTTTATTTTCCTCCTTATTCGTTTTTCCCTTTCAAATCGTCAAATAAAAAGTTTTCCCTTTTTCATAACATTTCACATTCCTTTTTTCCCTCAGAAGAAGAAAATATCCACTTGTTCTTTTTTCAATTTAACTTTTCCTCTTCGTTTTTCACTCTCTCTCCGGTGCGGTAAAAAATGTAACTTACTTTTTCCTTCTTTTTTCTAAAAATTTTTTTGGTAGTTCAATGTACGAATAAGTAGCAAAGTGCGTGCATGTGTTTACTTGATTCCAAAAGTCCAAAAAAATGATAGTAGCCATTCATAGTAAAACACGCATCATCACAACTTTTTGGGCATATCACACACAACCATTCCATATAAACATCACATAACATTTTTATATAGTCAATTTTTTATATTATGATAAGTTGTAAAAAAAAGAAGAAAAAGGTACATTTGGTTTTTTGGTGAACCTTTTTTTGGCCAAAACGCACAATTTTTTTGTGTTACTATATGTATACCTATTTAATATGTACATATAACCCGTTTCCTTTTTTGTGTGTTAGATGCTTGGTTTGCTGATAAGAACAAGAAGTTAAAGAAGAAGTGTGCTTAAGCAAAGAAGAAGAAGAAGGAGGAAAAAAGGCAACTTTACAAAGTTTTTCATGTTTGGTCGGAAGAGGCTGGAGTCTTTTGGAGAGATTTCTTTCAGTTTTTTTCTTGGCCGCATCTCTATAAAATGGACTCACGTGTCTGCTCTTCCCAAAATAAATGCAAGGAAATAAAAAGCAGAGAAAAATTCCGACAACATTCCCGTCTAGTCTAGACACACGTTGACGCCACTACAGACAAAAATAAAGAGTGTACAGAACCATTAGACTTCAGATACGAATTTATAGAATATCTGTCACTTACTGGTTATAAAAACTGCAGTGAGTAACTCCCAACAAAAGTGGTATTGAAAAAGGAGTAAAAAAATAAGAGAGTGGTCAGTAAAAGTAGTAGTAGCAGAGCATCGGCCAGAATATCCCTTCATTTTTACCTTTCAATGTCATCAAGAAAAAAATGAATGGCATTACCGGGAAAAGCTTTATATATTTTTAGCTCTTTGGTTGGTTGGCTTTCTTGTTCGTGTTTTTGGCTATTGCACGTGGACACATTATGTGTAGGTGCACAAAAGAAGAAAAAAGAGTAAGAAAAAGGATGAAATGGGGAAGATTTTCTTTTTTTAGGAGAAAAAAAGTAAAGTAGCCAGACAGAGAAAGAGAGTGAATACTACGCGTTGTTGTGTTGGTTCCTCCTGATCTCCTGCCTGAAGAAAAAATGGTATGAAGGAAGAAAAAAAATTCAGAAATTCTTGTGACTTTGCTACGTTTTGTGTACGTGTACTTCCTCGTATAAGAGAAAAAAGTAGCCATTTGCTTGATGGAGGTCTTGGCCTTGCCTATTTATTTGACAGAAAAGTGACCATAGCATACGCACACATACAAAAACAAAATATATACCGAGACTATATATATGGCTGTATGGCTAAACTTTGAAAACTTTTTTTTCTGTGGGTCTCCTTTTTTTGGTGGTGGTGATGGTGGCCATGAGAATGATTCTGATGACGATAATGCGGTGGACAAGCTAAGTTATCCGGACAATCCAGCAGGCTCAACCACTTTTATTTCTGCTTTTGCTCCGGGTCTCTTGTCAAGATAATCGTATAAAAGAGTAAAGAACAGAAGGGATTTTTCCACTTGGAAAAATGTCGCGGGTGGTCATCAGACCAGAACGCAGAGAGATTGAGGGAAGGAGGGAGACCGCTACAAGAAAGATGGACGTGTGTGTGGTGTGTGTGCCGTATGCGTAGGTATGCATGTTTTATATGGAATATGTCTCGGATTTTCTCCTGTTTTTAAAATAAATTTTACACAGGAAAAAATGGGGGAAAGTCGACGTAGCAAATCAGAAGGAATTTCAGTATAATCTCACCTTTACGAGGTTTCTTGCTGTGAGGAAAGGAGTGTGGCGTAGATATTTTTTTGTGTAAGCTCATATATCACAAGTCAGTTGCGTAAAATCTACAAAATGGACCATTTTACTTATCAACTCACACATGCATCCACACACATACAGACATAAATGCATATGGAGGAAGGAAAAAGGAAATTGCGAGGAACCAGTCCCGTTCTACACCCCACCGAAAAAAATGGAGGAAACTTAATCCATTTGGTGATGACCATGAAAGCCATCAAAACGATATGGGATGGTATTATTTATGAGGCTAAAAGCGTATAAAAGCTATTTTGCTATAGGATGAGAGCAAACGGAGAGAAAAAGGAAACGGGAGCATGGAATGTGTGTAGAGAGTGGTGATGATGGTAAATCATAAAAATTGCACAGAGAAGAAATCTCGGTTGACGTAATACATGTTTTGTCCATCATCATCAACATCGTCGTCAGCATATCAAAAGCTTGGTCGGAATGCACAGATCCCAATCCAAAAACCGTAACAACATAAAAAGTGCATTTTTGTTTGGAATCCAATTTTATACAAGGGGGTTACATATATCTTTATATATGCCCATTATAGATGAGTGAATACTGAAATTATAAAAAATTTCTATGTAGCTATGCATTTCAATATAATTTCATGACACAAGGTAAAATCCACTTTAACCATTACAATTATTACAAAAAACCTAGAGCTTTTAAAGCAGTTGTTGGAATTACAATTCCAGGAATTTCTTTCATATTCCCGGCAAACTGCAACTGATTGATGTAAACTGAAAAACTAAAACTTTCACTGCTGGAGAAGTATAAGTAATGTACAACTTGGAATGCTAATTTTCAAAAGGATTTGTTTAAAGTTCCAAATTCTAACATACCAACCTGTGTGGCTTTGGTAGTGGGGGGCAAGGTACCTTGTGTATTTGGTGGATACTAAATTTCAATCAATCAACTTTCTATTCTACAAAATAAATAAAAACAACGCACCAAAGAGCACCGACAATACATAAATGAATGGGGTTTTGATATAGTTTGGTTTTGGATTGAGGTACTTTTTAGTAGTATCTCCGCCACCATACTTAGCAAACAAATTCATGGAAATTGTTGAAATGCCATATTTTTTTTAAGAGGAAACCCACACAAGGGGTAGTAGTTCAAAAGCAGCAAGAGTTACATTGCACACAGAAAATACGTAGAATAATAATAATGTTTACTCCGCAATATTTCACTTGTCGACATTTTAAGTAGTCGTAATAATAATGAGAGAGGAGCAGCAGTAGCGCGGCGGCAGCATAATCAGTACCAGAGCTACTTTCTTCTTCTTCTTGGTACAATGTAGTTTGTGTAGTAGTTATGCATGTTATAATATTAACGCATTAAATAGTAACAAGCCACTGCAAAAATAGTGGAGAATATGTAGACATATTAAAGTCATTTTGAGACGGAAATAACAAGAGGATCCCAAAGGAGCTCCAAACTCACAGCTCAGCTCCAAACGTTCCAAATAATAATAATAATAACAACGGCGGTAACAACCAAACCATTTTTGGAGTTTACAGCTAAAGGCAGGCAGGCGGGCAACAAGCATGGAAGAGAGAAGAAGAAGAGCAACCAAAGTTCAAAATATTATCTGTGTGTGTCTCTGCGTATGTTGGAGGAACATGGAGGAACATGGAGGGGAGATACACATGTAGGTACCTATATTCTCATTTTCCAGCTTCATCTTCATTTTTACTAGAGGAAAAGAAACATTTTCCGGGAGAATCTACAAGATACATACTTGAAAGAATACTACTGTTATTATAGGCTCATGACTTGTATAATATTTTGTACATTTCATGCATACGTTTATATTCTTGGTTGGTGCTGACCTAAATAAATTGCTTCATCCAAAAGGGAAATAATATGCATAATAATAATGTAGGGAAAAACGTGGTGGGAGCAGCAGCAGCGAAAGAGGAGGAAGATGGCAGGAAAGACACTAGCAGAGAAAGCATGGAAGCAGCAACAACGCGGCTCTAGTTAAAATAAATGACTTTTGAGCTCGTGTGTTTTCCGCGCTCTCTGTGTGTCTGCTTGTCTTTTTCCCGAATACCAAAAAAGGTGCATTTATTATATGTAGGTATGTAGGTGTATAGAACCCACTTTACTTGATAATATCCCATTATAATATATGCACATTTGTAAAGATGGGTACCCTCTTTTCTACACGTAACGATTTTGCGGTGAAAGTTATATTTATAGAAAACCTCAGTATTTTATACATGTTTTTATCAAATAAACTGCTTTGACTACAACACACAACACAACACATGCATAAATAAATAGATGTACATAAAATGTAATTTATATTTTCGCTGTTGTGTGTATAGGCCATAGGCTCACCAGTCACCAGCCAAAAAAAATATGTGGGTTTGTGTAAGCAAACAACATTTTGGGTTTGGGGCGACATGGGAAATTTTATAGCAAAGTAGTAGACATTTCAGTGGAACAAGTCTGTTTAGTGCAGTAGTGTTTTGGTATATCAACATAATAATAATTATTATTGTACATAGCTATTCATTAATCAATTGTACGCTACTACAACAGAGCATAGCAGCATATGTAGGTATGTACACAAATAAATGGTTGTTGTGGCAGGGGTGGTGATGAACATGGCATGACTTACCATGAAAATGTGAGCCAAAAAGGCAAGCCAACAATGTAACCTTTTTACATTTTATATATCAGTCTTATTCATGTCCCTATAAACTTGTGTAATGTGTGTGGTTGTATAAAAAGGTAATAAAGCTCTTTGTCCATTTTTCCTTGTCAAATATTCAAAAGATGTTTTTATATGTTCCATAAAACTATATTTATATAGTCAATAGTCATAAAATGATTTGCATTTTCCATAAAGAATATTTTGCTCTTTAGTGTGGGGGTGCACACAGCATGATGAGTACAAGAGTACAAGGTTCTTGGGCGTTTTGGTTTGTTGCTGTGTGTGCATTCCTGGAATATTGACATTTTAGGAATTTCTTGTCGTGTGTGCGCCTGGAGACTTTTTAAATAGACGGATGTCCTATTTATAATTTTGTGGTGTGTGCTGTCTGTAAAAGAGTTAAGTTGAAGAAATAAGAGAGAGTTGAGAAAAGGCGTGTGTTGTTTTACCACATCATCATATCACCCCCACAAACAACTTTTCTCGAACTCTTGTGCACCGTCGTCACCACTGTGTAAATAAATAAAGTAATTCACAACAAAACCACAACCTTTCCAGAGTCGGGGAAATACTGAGGAAAGGTTCCCCTCACGTGTCCCATATTAATTTCCCATTTTGCTTCTGGGGCAAAATCAATGTCTTGTTATATCAGTACTGCTTGTGCTGTGCTGTGTGTGTCTTGTTATATTTATTTATCTGCTGTGCACGCATGTTAAAATAAACATAATTTATAGAAAATTCAAATAAGTGATTATGATTTTCACTTATTATCAGCTTCCGCTGTTGATTCGAGTGTGGTGAGAGCGTTTTGCTTGTCCTTTTCTTGTCCATGTCAGCTCCGTTGTTGTATTACTCAATTTTAACCCGCATTCATTTCTGTCCTTTTGAACCGCTCGACAAGCTTCCGAAAACCGCGACGCACACACACTCAACTCATCTTGAAAAGCAAATAATAATTTTGCTAATCATTATCATCATTATCAACAATAACGACTACAACTACCACGCAAACAGGATTCACTATGATGAGGAGGACCAGTCGACTTTATTGTAGTCATCTCGTAATGATTTCTTGGAAATGATTTGCTCTCTCTCTCTGCTATTACGTTAGTATATAAGGTTATGTCATGTCCATATTCCAAGAACCAAAACATTATGCCACACAGTGAAACCACACTATGGAACCTCTGCCAAAATGTTAAAAAACAGACAGTCTACTGATCTACGCTTTCCTGCACGCAAAAACAACCATTCTTTGTTATGGGAAGATGTCCCCTGGTTTTCCTGCGAGTCAGCGAAACAAACCAAATAAATGTGTGAGTCAACAAGGAACAAACAGCACTTTACCTGACACCACGCGGGGTTTCATTCTTATTTATATTTTCTCATTGGCGTCTTAACTTGTCAAATGTATGTATGCCTACATTTATATGTATAACATTGCAGAATATTCTTAGACTCCCGGTTTATCATTAAAAAAATTCATGCACACCCCGTTATCCAACGCTTTTGAAAGTCTAGTGAAACTGCGTCCAATAAAATCTATTTATTTGATAGTATTAAAAAGTAGATTGATCTATCAAAATGACCTTGAATAATAATGGGCTAAAAACTTGTAAATAAATAATAATATTTATTTACAACTTTTCCACACTTTTTGTTTGAATGAATAGGTTTGAAAGGAAAAAATTGGAAAAAATTAAGTGTTTGTTTCTTCAAACGGTATAATTGGTTGGTTAAGTTGTAAATTGTATCCAACTCTGCCATTGACTTTTTCGTGTAGTGACTCTTAATGAATAACACAAATTATATATTGGACACTTATTCTATTCAATACCTAAATTTAAATTTGAAAAATATATACATAAATTGGAGGGGATGGGGGGAAGAACATGATATTTGAAATTTAAACTATACTTTTGACAAAGACCTAAAAACTAGCCAGGCCATTAGAAAAGGGAGTGGAGCTCACCAAAAGAAAAAAAGTAGAACAACTCAATAATTATTATTGCCTCTTTTTTTCTGCACCAGCCCACCATATTTATTTTACTGTGGTGTATGCAGTCACCATGTGCATACAAGCAATTAAAAAGCGACAAAGTTTAAACGGTTCGCCGACTTTTCTTTTTTTACTTTCTCTCTCTCTCTCCTCAACTCTGACTTCTTTTTTGTCTTTTGTTTTGTGTTTGTTGTGGTAGTATATATATTTTTTCTGTCATTGTCATCATTTAACAGAATGGAAAGTTTTTTTTTGTTTGTTCTTTTCCTCGTTAACGATTCTCACCACATTTACTTGGTCTCTCTCTCTCCAGTTGACTCACTTGTGTGTCTAGTTGAGTCGTCTACTATTATTTTCTCTGGCTGCTTGCTTTGATGGTGGACTCATCCTTGTTCCCATAAAACTTTTTATTTATCTTTCTGAAACACAGAGAGAGAGAGAGAGACTTTTCTTTCGCAAGGATTGATTAAACAAGGAGCACACTCGGCGGTGTCCCACGATACCACGCTTTGTTATATTTGTTTGTTATGTTTGTGTAGTGGATTTTTTTAAAGAGAGCAGAAAATATAACAACTCTGGTCTTTTTGGTCGTAGGATGCGGATGATGTTCCACTGTGTTTTATTGTCTTTGTTTTGGGGAAAACCAGAACCTCTCTGCTCATTGAGGGATATGAGGAAGCATGTAGGTACACTGACTTGCATCTATATAAGATGATGTATACATATTTATTCTTATGCGTTGTTTTTATAATTACACAGGTAAGGGAACAAGAATATAATGCCCATCCCAGATGATGATGATGATGATGATATAAAACAATAGCCTTAATGAGGTAAGGAGGGGGCATTAACCGGTTCACCTTCTACCGACCTTTCTACTATCCCTCCGGAGTGTGTGTTTGTCATCATTATCATCATCATCAGCCTCATGTTATTAACCTGTATGTCACGGTTCACAAAACCGAGAGCACATTTAAAAAAATAAATCAAATTAAATGAATGGTTAGACATGTATTGAATGGGTGGTGCAGAAAATTACAAAAGTTTATGGGAATTATCTGCATTACATTCTCTGTGTACTTTTGAGGGTATTACGGATTTAAGTTATTAGTCTGTTTTTGGTAGAGAAATAAACATGATAGTAAAATATCCATTAAAAATGTAGAATCTAATTTTCATGCTCTATTACCCATGTTATAATTTAATTGTGTAAACAAAAATTATAAACTTTTTGTCATTTTAATTTGTGAGGTTGTTGAAACAGGTTTTCATCATTTTTGATAATACAAAATAAACAGAGATAAAACACTGGCACGTGTTAAAAGAACAAACAGAGAGACAAACCAGACTTAATGTACATAACTTCAAGGGCATTTATATTTGTTATTTAAATGCAATGAATTATGAATATTTAGCTGTGTATTTATAACTTGATTAAAAATATAAGGTACATGTTATAATTGCCGTGATTCGCTTGAATTTCAGCAAAACAAACAAAGTTTTATACCTTTTCTAAAGTTACACGTTTGAAGTTTATTAATCATCGCACTACCTTTTCTGGACATCTATACTAATAAATTATATAATTGTTTTTAAGTTTTTATGTATATTCCAATTTGACATCTCAACTAATCAAAGTTGGTTAACCACCAAACTCATTTTCAGTCTCAACCGCATGTTCATCATTTAAAGCTCATCATTCTTTTTCCCTTCCTTAAATATAAAGTTGATACTCTTTCAATGACTCTTTATTTTCACTTTTACTCGACTCACTCATTTAGACAAGTCCATATTTCCCGTAAAACCTGCAAATATTTTATTTCTTCTTTACATTTAAGCCCCCTTTTATGCGTACCCAACAAACTATATTATAAACTAGTATTGTTCTATCAACCGTTCACACATTTTCCTTGTCTGTATTTTGTCTCAAAATTAATTTCTTCTCCTTTTCCGTCCTCTTCGTCTCTATGTGTCCGTTATAGTCTGCTGAATAAATTGAATAGTACAACTCAAACTCACACGAGCATTCAGTTTTCGACTTTTTTTTTTACACATTTCCATCTTTCTCTCTTGTTGTTTTTGCATAGGTAAAGCATATCAGTACCCTGCTGGCATATTATTAACCATTTTAAAGATACAGTTTTTCAAACTGAGTTTCGTAGTACATCCAAAACATCCATCCAAGCAAAACAAGAGAGACAAAAGACAACCGCTACTGCTGTTACTACTCGTCCTCCAACAACTAACGCCTTGTTGTATGTGTACCACTAAAAGGGTCACAATCCCAAGTAGGGATTCCCAACATAAAACACAATAAGAAAAATAGGTTAAAATACACACATCCATTTTGAACAGAGCACACAAAAATAAATATACATACCTACATAACACGGGCAAGAACTTGTTTGTTCTGGAACTTGTAACTTTTTCGCTACTTGTTCTACTACTGCTACTATACTACCACCCAACAAGAAAAGTAAAAGTTTTTGTGCAATAATGTATGTATTTTTTGGGTAGATATATATTTATATAGCAGAGGGTGGTGTGTATAACAATAACACAAGGAAAAGTACCATGAACAAGTCCATCGACCGGGAAAAACTCAGCCAAGCGGAGGAGGACAATCTTGCTTTCCTTCTTCCGAGAAGACGAAGAAGAAGAAAAAGTCCCAGACGTTCGCCGTTGAATTGAAGGGCTCGTCAGAATCATTCTCATCATCATCACCATGAAGAGTTTTGTGTGTGCACTCGTTTCCAAAACTTTTGTGTGTGTTCTTCTTCTGGTGAGGCTGTGTGCTTACATATTTTACACCTGCACACTACACACACATACTACCGCCCATATAAAATTCATGCTCATATAAAGTAAGCCGTATAAAAGCTTTGTTGACGGTAGTAATAATAAAGAAGAGCAGTGAAAATAAACGATTCATAGTCCTTCTTTCCCTCTTTCTCCTTCCCTCTCGCTAGTCTTTCCCCAAACAAAAGACCTACATTTTAACGAGAAGAAGGAGACGAACAGATCCATCGCATTCATCTTTTCATCCAACCAAAACTAAACGAACGACCGTAGCAGCAACAGAAAAGAAGCTGTTGTAACAGCAGCAGCAGCAGCAGCATATCTTCAACTTTTGCACGGAAGCACACACACACCAGCGCATAATATTTATATATTCTTGTTGTATTTTGTGCATGTCACTTTCACTGATGATCTCTGTGCAAAATGAGTGTGTGTGGGGGGGGGGGGGGAGTGTGACCTACCTATTTCCTCAACTGATATTTTTATTATTATTATTATGCATATTACCACCAGCTGTGCTTGTGATGTTGTTTATAGGATCACAAGGCAAATCTCTATATATTTTTGCCACCTGAAGTAAAACTTTTCCCTTCCGCCATAACCACCGGCTGAATAAAAACATACCTTTTTTGTTCTTGTATCTCCTATTCATTTTCTTTTCTCTCTGTGGAAAATGGGAGATTTTTCGGAAAAGTGTCATCCGCCACAACTACTACCTCCGCTGTAAATATATATTCAACAATCTTTTGAGCTATGCTGCTTCTGTTCCTGCTCAAGCTTAAAAACAAAATACTTTAGCTTCTTTTGCACAGCTGGATGGATTTGGTCCATTGGAATAGGAATGGATGGGTTGTGGGGAAAATTTTGTCATTTATTTATTTGTTTATTTTATTTCGGGTTGTGTAACTTTTGAGGTAAAAGTCACCGGAGAGAAGAAGCCTACCTGTGACATTCTCTCAAGAAGGTCTCTATTATTAGAAGAACCAGTCAAGGGGAAAAATGTGAAATGAATGGTGACAGAAGTGGAAGAAGGAGAAGACGAAGAAGAAAATCTCTGTTGCTGTTGTTGTTGTTGTTGCAAACAAAAGAAAAGATGGAATCTATTTATGTGATTATTTACACAAGTAGATGCCTAGATCGAAAATGAAGCTGCTACTTGGCTTCTTGTCAATTTGTTTAAAAAATCTTTTCAGTTACACCACCACCGTAGCAGTAAAATGGTGGTGCGGTACGGAATAATAATGATGTGAGTTGGCATAAATTAGAATTTGCATAAACACAAAAAGACAAGATATTATGAACTTTTGAAACAGTTTCTTTTTGTCAGGAGGAAGAAAAGTCAATATTTTAACTTGTCATAAACAAAACAATCACAAATGTCCCATCTCCACACGCCAAACACAGACAATCATGCAATGTCTATCATTACTTGTGAGAGTAAATGCAAAAATAATGTTTTTTTATATAAAATATTTTACATGCACATGGTTACTTACTTGGTACATTTTTCAAAGTTTTAGCTGGTATTTTAATTTATT
>JAITYZ010003932.1:0-14387 GCA_027744595.1 Paronellides praefectus
ATTTTATGTATGTTATAATGTATATACATTTTTATGTATATATAAAAAGGTGGATGATGATGATTCACTCAAAACAAAAGACAACCTTGAAAGAATAGCATAATTTCTGGTGTAAATCATTCTCACTGCCAAATATGCCAATAATGGTGTCAATTGCCACAAAATTTATTTTGCATTTATTTATAGGGAAGATACTACATATTTACTACTATGGTAAGAATGTATATAGTATAATATATTACATGGTACTATTATTATATGTTACATATTTTTATGATGACGACAACAAAAATGATATTATGATTGTGGCAAGAGAGACATTTGAGCTTGCTTGCTTGCGCGTGTCAATCTTGTAATTTTTGTAACTCGTATATTTAGCGCATGCTTATGTCACTACTTATGACAGAATGACAGGAAAATAGGATTTTTAGGTATGCAAGTATTGTATGTATGCGCATACATATATATCAAATACATTATTCACAGTCAACAAAAAAATATATTATATTACATTTTAAAAGTGGGTTTTTGACTTTGACTGGCAATTAGCAATTTGAGCGAGAGACAGACACGCTGACTAAAAGAGAACCCTTTCTAACGATGACTGTATTTTGCTCACTCACAAAAAAAACTACTTAAAAGAGTAACAGGAATAACAATAATGATGGTAATGACCATGGCATTGAAAAAATATTTGAGTATGCTTCACTCATACTTCGATAATATCATTATCATCATCATCATCATCAAAATAGTCACAATAATATTATTCTTTTAGAGAGCATGGCTGACAATAATGCATTGTGAATGGTGTGTGTTTGTATAGTAGACATCTATTGTTGCTGCTTATGCAGGAAATCACTTAAAAAGACCAAAAAAGAAGGAATCACGGAAGAAATCTTAAATCTCGGACAAAAATCTTCACTTTCAACACGATAACATTATTATTGTTCATTTGGTGCTAAATCATTGTAATGGTGGTAATGACTTCCAGTTTTATTTATTTTATTATTATTTTTTTTCTCGAGACAAAGCAGAGAAGCACCATAATATATTATCTTCATCTGCTTTGTTACGACTGCTACTAGTACAAATACAACAATAAAATGTTTTTTTTATTATTATGTACATAGTTAAATAATGTGTTTCATGCTGTTCATTTTGGTTGCAAGATAAGATGATCATGGTAATGATGTTGGTCGTGATGACAACGTCGTTATTTTAACTCCCGTGGTTCCTACCAGTCACCACCACCATCAGTAAAATATAGTCTAGTGGTTGGCTGTGTAACGAAATAGATATACCTATGCAATAAGAATAAAAGGAATGTGTGTATAAAGATGTTGTGTTGTGTTAATTGCGTTGAAACAAGAACAAAACCTACTACCACCACCACCACTACAGGTACACGGCCCCTCCTTCTTTTTCTTCTTCGTCTCCTATTACTCCTGCTCAAGTTCAACAAAGTCGTGCAAAAGTAACGACGACGACGACGATGGCAATCATTACTGCACATATTTGCCATTGACCATTATTATTACTATTTTTCAAGGTTACACCACAACAAGACAACGAATCATATATTTGAATGATGGGATACTTTCAACTACTGTTGAGATGAGACAAGTAATCTTGTTGAGTCTCTCGAGAGTCTCCTTTAAAACTCATCAAGTCTCTTCAAAAGGGATTTTTTTAAAACATCTTTCTGCTTCAACTCGTCTCTTTCAGGCTTCTTATTTATTTTCAAATAAAAAAAAGTCGTGCCTGGTCGCTCGACTCGACCGTCCCCGTTTTTTTTATCCTGCCTTGTTCACTTCATTACACACTTTGCTCCTACTCGAACATCATTACAACTCTTTGCTTTGTTTGGTTTGTGTGCGTCTGACTTGTGCATGTGTGCAATTTTTTATTATCATTTTTTAAAGATTACATCACGTGTTTTTGTATTCAATACGGCGGACATGGAATAAACTACCATGTCATCAGTAGGAACATTCATGAAGAAAAAATTATGTATTTTTATTAATGAATCCTCATCATCACAACATCTCCTGGTTTTTTGATGACGTGATACGTGATGCTTTGTGCTGGCTCTGCCACACTGACTGACTACTACACTCATGTCTCTGTCATTTCATCTTTTCAATAAACAATTTTTCAGGGATGTAGTGGTCCACGCTCATGAAAAACTTATTGTTTTCTTAAAATGTGGATTATTCTGCTGCATTGGTGGTAGCGAGGAGGAGCAACAACGAGGAAAAAGAAGTTTCTAATGAGTCTATTACTCAGCTCTAAGGAACTAGCTAAAGTCAAGTTGAGTCCTCTATTTTATTAAGTTGCTAGCATACTTGTTTGGAAATAAATAAGCAGGAACATGCATATGCACACACTTGATGCGTAATAACTTGTTTAATAAAAATAAAAATAGATTGTAATAAAAATTTGGTATTTATTACGTATTTAATATTCTTCTCCAGAGAGCAGAGTAAAAAATACACAATATACTACGCACCTAGATTAATTTATAGTTTCAGTTTTCCACAAGTAATTTTTAATCTTTTTTATGTCTTCATCATCATACCTATTTCAAATGTGTGAAACGTCAGGACGCAGTTTGTGTGAAAAGGGAAAAACTCGTGTGCTTCAAAATTTATTCAATTTGCGAATGCACGTTCTTGAACCTTTTTGATTGCATAGATAATCATGACTTTTTATAATATGACTCATTCTCGTACAACCTGCAATACAATGAGAAACGATATGTTGCTATATAGCCACCTTTATCACGCCACCAGTGAGTATATTACACGGACGATATATACCATATATACATTTGTATATGATATGTGTTTATTGAAAGGAACGTGTAAAAAAGTTTGATTGAAGTCAAAGAGGACATGGATTAAAATTAGTTATTCCAAGCGTGAAATTCTGAAATTTATTTCAAATGACAAAAAAAGGAACACGACGCTCTCTCCAAGCCTAAAATCTAACCCTACTACATACAGTCTTCACAATGATATGAGGCACTAGGTCTCACAAAGCCTTTGGTCTTGGTGGTAATCATCAAACAAGCTGGTTGAAAAGACTGACATGATATGCCTCACACAATCACGATAATATTTAGCTACTACTAAATTCTTTAACTTTGTACATTATGTCGCTCTTACATTCCAAACAATTATTTTTGCACAAAAATTTAATGCGGTCTTTGTGAAGTATCTTTTTTTTGTCAAAAACAGCGAGAAACTTGCTACTACTACTGCTCCTGTGCTCATCATGGATTTCACTTGCAAGTTGCAACTTTGTGTTCATGTTCATGGATGAGTGTGTAGGTACTTGTCTGCTTTTTGTCTGCAAAAAAATTTATATAAAATTTTAAGAAAAAAGGATTTGCTTTTGAATACCCATGGCATTACCAAGAAATGACTCCAAAAACCCAACACAACCTACATACATTCGTACATATAGACACACGTTTAAACTTTAGCCTTGTACGCTGCTAAAGGAGTCAACGATTTTGTCTCCTTTTTACTCGTCTTATTGTCAATCAAACCATGATAACTTGTGTAAAAGAAGCATGATCATCATCATAATCATACCAACCAACCAGGTCCTCGTAATTCATAATCCATTCTATTGTTTTGTCACGAATAAAATAACAATTTGTTTCTTGCATTTGTTTTCTTAAAAAATCTTTTTAAAATAGTCGCTTCTGCTGCTGCTGTTTCTGCTTTTAATCTTATTTTACGTTGATTTTTTTCTGTCAGGAAGAAAGCATGCAGAGTAGAGCAGATGACATTGTTTTTTTTTGTTTTTTTTATACCACTTGTGACTTTGCACAAAACTCATGATTTGTGAATAATTTTATTTGAAATGAATAAGCATTGTTCCTTCGCATCGTTTAACTTTTAACTTGACAATTATCATCAGAAATTCTCAATGTTATACACATTTTCTTGTATATCCTTTGCATACTTTTTCATTAAAAAGTGCACGGAATAATAACAACAATAAACGTTTGGAAAAAAACAAATGTTGCTGAGAGCACTCAAGTTAACCAATCCCATCCATTCTTTTCATTTTCATTCACGTTGTTATATAAATATTTGACGGTTTTTCGTACCTAAAAACATTCTTTTAAATATAAAATTTGTCATTTATTTAGTATTTTTTTTTTGCTTTTATCATCATCCTTGTCATTATTATTATGCTTAATGAATGGCAACATTCTTTTTTTTTGCTGTACTTACATATATTATTTGCCTCCTCCTGTGTGTCCTCCTCATTATATTTATATCCCTCCTTGTCATCATTCCTCGTCAACCTGTTGTGTTGTCATTATCATTAAATCCCTCGTGTTCTGCTTTAAAAGTTGACAAAATCCTTTTTGGTAGAAATCAAGGCAAAAAAATGAAAACAAAAAATGTCATCGCATCATCCTTACCTACATACATTTTACTCTCTGATAGAATCATAAAAAGATTTTTTTACTTAAATTTCATTTCCTTTCCTTGAATATCTTTATTTAAGGTGTAATAAACAAAATCCCCGTGATCCCGCAATATTATGTGCAAGATAATATATATTTTTTATGCTTTATATGATATTATGATGATAAATCTTATATTTTATACGAAAAAATAAGTTTGAGATGGGCATCACAAAAACTATACCCCTATTTTATGTATTATTATGGATTATTGCACTTAAAAATGCAAAACACAACTTTTTTTTCGCGCGCGTTCACTTTGAAAATTTTTCCCGTCTTTTTTATTGTTGTTTTTTGGTCTGTGAAAAGTAGGGATTTCTGGTTGACCCAAAGTAGAGATTTTCAAATGAAAAGCTTTCTTTTAATCTACAAAACGAATGCTACAGAAAGCTCCCAAACAATTTGTTTACTATTGGTTATCATGATTTCCTGCAAGTATTGCTTCTGGTCTAGCAACGTGTATTGAAATTTGAGGAAGACATTCAAAAAAAAATATAATGCTAAAACACTGTAATTTTATTAAGTAAAACAGCCAGGTGGTAAAGGGGCACTTTCTGAATTATTATCTGAATAAGTAATAACTTTTGTAGCAATGCTCCAAGGACAACGACACTGAAACTACTTAAAAAACCACATACATCACACACCCAATTTATTATTGGATCTAAAATTCCAACCCAACCCAATTATGCCTAAAAATCTACCTTTCTACCTGTCCTAAATACTTATCTGACAAGATAATGTTGACGACAACCATATACATACAAATACATAGTACACTTATAGAAATGACACACACAATTTATTTTTCTCTATTGCCGTCGCCTCAATCAAAATTGACATTTTGACAAATGTACTAATAGCTACAATATACTCTATACTTACACATTTTTATTCATGTGTACAAAAATGCTTACCACAGTAATTTCAGGTAAAATGGTGACAATGACAACTGTTGCATACAATATATATGTGTTTCTGTATACTTTTTTATGTTTTATGTGGTATGCATAAAAGAATTTTTGTACTTTTGATAAAGCTTTTACACATGGATTCTTAACATACATATTATATTATTGTGTCATCATCCTATTCTTCTTTGTTGTCACCGTAGTTATTATTCAATAGACGTGGTAATTTTTTCCCCCTACTCATTGTCATTTTGTACATTATGTTTTTTTACAGTACCTTATAATCTTATCAAAACTTGTCAAGTTGTCTTGCTCATTATCTTGCTAACCGATAAAAAGACGATTTGATGATGATGCAATACAAGCAATGCAGTTTTTTTATTGTGTGCAAAAAAATCAAGCGATGCATTTTTTATTTTTGGTCAAACGCATCACGTGCGGTTGCAATATAAAATACTTCACTCTTCACTCTTGCTATTTTGTCGTCTAATAATAGCCCCACACACACACAGATGATTTTTTGAAAAAACCACAGGAGCAGCAGCAGTAATGCAATAACAACTAGCCTTCGCACGTCAAAAAAAATAAAGAGCGGTAAAAAGAGAGAGACTTGACCATTTTGAACGAATGAAATATACGAAAAACGATAAAAGTTCATTTAAAATTTGAACAGTGACCCTAGCTTTAAAAATATATACAAAGGGTAGTAGGCTTCAAGAGGGTTGGTGTGAGATTTATTTGCGCTGTGAGATGAGGATTATGATGATGATAAGGATGAAAGATGTGCTAAAGCTCTCATTTAAAAAAAAGTTTTTCGTTTGTGCGCGCAATTGAATGGATGGTGTAGAGGTGTTTCTGTGGTAACAAGATACAGCCCTGAGAACACAAGATTAAGAAAAAAATGCTTTCGGCCATGCTATATGGTTGGTTGCCAGTGTTACCGTGCCTTGATAATGATTGTGAAGTTACCTATTTAAGTGTATCAGAAAAGTGTGTAAAATTAGGTAGTTGAGAGATGTTGAGAGAGCATAAATATACCTATGCACGTTACCTACATGGATTACATCATTAAAAAAAGATTGTTCACTTTGAATATAATAAAAGTAAGGTAGTAAGGATCACGATGATGACGATGATGAGATGAGGATAAAAAGAAGAAAAAAATGCACGAGTTGAAGGTGGAGGCGGAGGCAAATATGATGTGAATGAATGGGACGACAGAGTTTGAATGAAAGGAGATGCGCGACTTTTAAAACAAATTATGCTTGTTTTATTATTATTGTTACAAAGCCGTTATACACACCATTAAAATGACTAATGATGACTTTAGACATTGGTATATACCTACATAGTATAATAATAAAGATGCACTATAATATGACGTTTTACCGTTTGTTCAAAAGTCTATAAATACCTACTTAACAAGTAAGGTAGTGGTAATGTGTGTCTGTCTGTGTAGTAAGCTGGGTTATTGGAGAAGAGGAAAAAGGTTGAAATTTGGGATTGAGATTGTGCTGCCGAAGGACAAGACAAATTGGGGATTGCGTTTGATGATGAAAAAGGAACAAAGTTTTTGAAATTTTTGTGAGGTAAAGTCATAGCCATATAGTTACATAGCATAACAGCATGAAAATGAAATTGTCATGGTTTCAAGTTTGCTGCTATTGACGTATGTTGCGCTCATTTTTAAATTACTTTTAAAAAGCTTTTCACAGGTAAATAATAATAGCTCTCTAGCTGTGTAGTAAAGTAATAATGTAAAAATTGCAGGGTTGTTGTTGTTGGTGAATGGAACGATAAAGTTTAATTTTTACTACTTCCTTATTTCCGATATTATCACCACTATTAAAATTTCTAGTGTCATATTAGCTAACGCTTGACTCTATAAATCGGCAGGTCTCAACGGATGTTGATTTTGACAAAATAGTAATAAAATAATGATGATACGCGGTATATTTTTATTATCCATTGTTTTTTTTTACTGTGAACAATTTGTCATTCATTTATACTTTCAGGGATTCGAGTATAAAAATGATAAACTAATAATAATGCATAAAATGACTTTTATGAGAAATAAAATTGGGATAGAGTAAACTCAAATATTTGTATAGCTATTTAGCTATTGAATTTCACATCATATTGATCAGCTGACAGCTCTCAATTTTATTATTTTATTATTCTAAAATATTCAAATTCAGCTTTGCTAGAAATTGCAACTTGCATTTTCACTTTTTTCAAATGTAACATGGCAATATAATGATGATGATGTTGCATTCATGTAAATTGCTGCTTACTTTTTGCAGACTTTAAAATAAATTCAATCAACTTCACAACACATTCCCAAATACCAATCCCAAACACTTTAGAGTAGATTACATCATCATTTATTATTACTATTACCATCAGCAGCAGCATCCCTTTTTTGCATCACATACAATCACAATTTACAATTGAAATTTTCACATTTCACATCATTACCCCCCTCGCAAAAATTTCCCCATCGTCATCCAATCTTCACAGCAGGTAATATAGTATTATTACAACTATTTTATGGGTATAATCTTCACTCTCTATACGCAATAGTAGTATATCCTCCTTGTTATGTCTATCCTTTGCTGTTGTCACTCTTTTTTATATGAAAAGTGAAGTTCTCAGCGTCTGATCAATCACTGATTTGATCATCATCATTTATCATCATCACATTTCAATTTTGTCAAAATCTCAAAATAAAAAATTTAAGCAGTTAAATAAATCCTTTCTACATTTTTACTTTTTTATTTTTAAAGTCACATAATTTCCTTTAACTCATTACTATCAACTATTCTCGACTTCAATTTTCCAATCCTGTTATAGTAACATTCTGAATGCATAATTTTAAATGTATGCACTCTACAGTCCAAAAACACAACAGATTAACAGTAATTAGGAGAAACCGACGGTGCCTCACAAACAAAAAAAAGACATGGCAGGTGCCTGCCGCCCTCAAATAAAACAAATTTACCTGTAACGTTAAACACCAATTTATACCAAGTTGCTGATGTAAATAACCTTTTTTTTCTATTTACATTATTATGCACTCACATTTCACATTGATGGGCACTGGCCACTACATTGATGATGATGTTTGCATTTCAAACAAACTTTTAGTTACGCACGAAGAACGAACACTGAAAGTTTTCCTCAGAAAGTCAAAAGTGCGTGGTATAGTGGCAGTGCGTGCGTTCTAGCCAGCTGTCTGCTATAAACTCAATCTTTAGTTGGCACTGCGCACAACTTGTTTTTTTGCAAAAAAAACTATGTATATATTGGAAATTTGTTAGCTAGAAATTATAAAATACTTGCTTTAATGGGAAAAGTCTGTATTTTTACGTGTTTAGCAGTTGATATCAAGCTCAATCTAATGTACTGCTCACTTTCCCCAGAACAAATTTGTATTTTTGAGTCTTCAATTTCAATATTATTTCATTTTCATTATTTGTTATGCAAGTGGGCAAACAATTTTAAGTAGCTTAAATGGGTATTTTCAAGCCACTTTCAATTTAGCACGTAAATTTAAATTCATGTGCCCTCGAATATTTTTTTATAACGACAATGATTTAATTTATATTGAAAAGTAGCTCTCTGTGAGTACGCGTTGTGTGCTTTATTAAGTTGGTCTGATTTCCTCTTATGCCGTCCGTCTATATTGGGTTGTTTGAAGGAAAATAAAAGCAGAAAAGACATAATTCCACAAAAAAGTGCCAAATTTTATCTTAATTTTAGGCATTTTCTTACAACATTACAATTGCATAGTATTATGACGTGAATATGAAGATAAAGACATCATCAAAATAAATGTTTATTATTAAAAAGTACAGTTTGCTTGGTTGGTGGTATAGAGAATTTTGATGAACCCCTCTACTATCAATTAAAGGGCTTATGTGAAGAGATGGCGATAAATAAACTATAAAATTTAGTTAGATAAAAGGATAATGATTCTCACCTGATGGGAATTTTCACTTGAAAACAACATTTCTTAAATCAAATTGCTGTTACGCTTTTAGTCTTGCATTCCTTTTTTTTGGCTGTTGGCTTTGAAAAAAGCTTTGAATTTTATGATCCATGCCGACTGATTTTATGAATTGTAAATATTTTTTCTAATGGAGAAAAGTTTATCGTGATCATCGTATTTCATATTTCATTGATAATTAAATACCTACGTTAATTTTTATTTTTGGTGAAAAATAAATTTTGTTTATGTCAATTTACCTTCATGTAAAATTAAAAGCTTTTTTTAAATGAATAGAGAAACTAGAGAATTTCAAATTGTGAAATATATTTTGTAAATAAATTTAAAACCCTTTTAGGCATTCAAATTAGCTTTAAAAATATATAAATAGTTGTTTTTAATTACAATGTTTTAATGGTATATAATTTAGTTGTCCTTTTGATGCACAGAAGGAGATGAAAGATGTAATTACTTTGATGAGGATCATCATGATCATCATGATTGGGGTATAAATAAAATAAACAGCTATTGAGCTACCTGAGTTTACAAATAACAAAACAGTACTTGTTTTCACGAGACTGACGTAAATCGTTTTTATTGTTTCTTCTTATGATTTTGATAAACATAATAATAACTACATGCATTTGATTCCTTTTCTCTGCCTGCTTCCTATAATTTCCCTCTCTGTAAACTAGGTAATCTTGTTGAACTGGTTGGCTTGCGCATTTTTTTTATCATCATCTTATCTACCCATCTTTTAAAATCTCCTCTTTATTTTTTCTCTTTGTCCTCAATAAATGCATCACCACAACCACCGAAACGAAATCAATAAAAAGTAAAATTTGAGCAAGATAAATCTAGCAATTAAGTATGAGTAAATTGCACGAGATGAAATCAAAAAATGGATCCAAAAATCGACATTCGGGAGAATTAAGCACATTTTGTAAACAGAATGCTTTTTTATACATCTGCCTAGTGTCTATCATGGTAAACCAATCAAACAAAAGTATAAATTGTTATAAACCTAGTTATCTTATACGAAATCAAAAGCATTTAAAAAAAGTTTCTTTTCAATTGCCAGAAATTATTGTAGCTAAATCTACAAATGAATGCATCAAAGCTAATTATTTTGTGCTAATACTTAGATTACAATAAAGTACACTAAAATTAGTTTTATGAGCAAACACACCTACCTACCTACAATTGCATATTTGGAATCCCATGAAAAAAGCTACATCTAAATATATTTCTCACTCTTCATCATGTCTTTTTTGTTTTTACAACAATTCAGAGAGAAGATTACCAAATAGTGTTTATCATCTTCCAATTTGATCCATTTGTACCCTAATTGCACACAGCACCAAAACAAAACAATTCCTTTTTAATATTTGTATCATCATCAATAATAATAATAATAATAATGCTTTTTATTTTTATGTGTAAAAATCTAATTCAATAGAAAAAAATTAGAGTGATACTTTCTTTCCTAGTGACCTCATGGCACGCTCAAGAAACAAAATGTTCAAGATATACTATTTGACTATCTCTCACTTTTAATCTAAGAGTTTATAATCACATGGCTATATGCACTACTATTTTTTTATGTGTTAGTCATGAATGATGATGATGAGATCTAACACATCTCCTTTTGCTTTAAACAAAAAAAAACGTTTTCATTTTTTATTTGTGAATTGTAAACTGATAAAAAATTTCAATAGCTTTAAAAAAAATGGTATATAAGGTTTATTTAGTAATTTGCTTCAATGGCGTAAAAATATATTTTTTACACTGTGGGGTAGGTGGACAAGCAAGCATATGTACCATACATACTTCAGTACACAGAACTCATGTATTGTATAATAAATGTTGTTTGAAAATATGATTATATGCGTATAAAAAAGATGTGCGTACTTTTTTGAAGGTGACAATATTTCATTTTTTAAATAACTTTTTATCAACTTTTTATACAGTAGCAGCAGCAGCAGCAGCAGTGGTAGAAATAATATAACAATTCGAGTTAAAAGTTTGAACGTATGCGCGTCCAACCACAAAAAAATCTTTTCTTCCCCAAAGAAGCATGATAATTCGTCAACCTCAACATTCGTCATTGAAACACACTTGAAAATTTGATGATGATAATAATAATACTAATGATAATGATGATGATATATTCACAAGCAAAGATGAGAAATGTTTTATAATGAAAAATAATATGAATGTACGCATGCGTGTATACCTAAGTATGTATTTTGCACACACGACAAACTTACTATGTAACAGTAACTTACTTTTTTTTGCTTCATGATGACTTTGACCAGTTATAATACAACCACAAATTTTGAAAATTCTATTTATGGTCTATTTTGAAACAGTCCCTTATTTATTATGTCTTGTGTAAATAAAAGTTAAAAGAGACTAACAGGCTGTTTAAACTTAAACGAAAAAGTCAAGAGTACAAAAATCTTCCCTCCCACGACACACATAAAAAATTCCAAAAAGGAGCAATTTGTCATCATATTTAAAGATACATCAGTTTGGAGAGTAAATTGATGTATTATGTGCTATAAAATTGACCATAATTTTGACTGTACTAAAAATAGAATTTTTTTGTGGATGTTTCTTTTCATTTAAAAAAAAATTGTGAATGGTTTGAATAAGCTTTGAGCAATGTAAATGAAAGGAAATGAGGTTGAAGATGACGTTTCTTGGTAAAGGTTAAATGCTACATTTCATTCTTGATCTCACTTGGCCTGTCATAAAAACAGGTCATCACCTACCTGCGTCGCTTTTCTGTCATCATGAGTCATGTGGCGATAGGGTGGTCAGCCATTGGCATTTAATAATATTAAATCTCCATCAAAACACTCTCTCTCACTACTGCCCCCCTCTCACTCTGCATGTTTGCTTGTACGTGTGAAATCCACCCAATCTTTCATTTTTAAAAAGATTTTAACTGACACTCGTTAAACATGGTAGTCAGCCATACAAGATGCAGTAGTAGCAGCAGGAACTTCAATAAAAAAATATGATTTATGTAGCAATCATCGTCACCTTTAAATGATATTTCTTGTCCTTACGAACCGCCAATATATCAACAATTACATATTACGCACGATTGGAACTTCAAAAAATAAAATAAAAGAACAATAAATTCATTCAACTGTGAAGTGAACAGTAGCCTAAAGTAAATAATTTCCAATTGTTGTTGAAACTGTCAGACATATACATGTACTGTACGTACATACCTACATAAAATACTATAATAATTGGAGGTGGGTGAGGTTGGAATAAGGATGGTGGAGAAATGTTGTTGGCTTGCTTTGTAAAATATACAATTTCATTTAAATCATCATCATCCAAACTCTGAAAGACAATAGTTTTGTTCCTTTTCATTTAACAAGTCCTATTAATCACGTACAAATGCTCACAGTAGCTTTTTATTGTAAAAATTCAATGATTTAAGTTGTTATTGTTGTCATACACTTTTGTGCTATATATATATATATATATTACATGTAAATTGTAAACATGTATATCCAATTTAATATCAATATCTGATATTTTTTTATGGTATCGTTCAATTGTTCATCAATCAAACTGAAGCCAACATCAACAGCCAAAAAGAGCCAACAATTTTTCTCTTGTATGTTTGTGTAGTCAGTAGTAGTGTACAAGGACATTGGCGTTGTTCAAGCGAATCATCCCCCATCCCATCCCACACCACCGCCACTACCAACATCACACATAATATCTCAGCATCTGAAACCATAAACCGAGCCATATACAACACCATAAATTTCTAGCTTTGCTTAAAATCTTGGAATATGGGGAGTAACTACTCAGAGTATTTAATATATAGCTGTGTGCGAGTGATTATTATTATGACGATATGGGATGATGACAACTTCATTGTTCACTTTTTCTACCGATATAAATAGCAATGCATCTTAGATATACATACATTATAATATAGAATATAGAGGCGTATGTATATCTATCTACCTGGTTGTCAATGCAATGCTCACTGCTCACACACAAAAATAAACTCAAAAATGCATATAAACATTAACAATCAGCACTCCAAAAATAGCCTCATCATTGTCATTATTCAACCGTTACCAAAAATAACAAGTCAAACATGATTTTACTCTTTAAACTCAACCTAAAGGATGCCAAATCATTTGTCATTTTTGTAGTTTGCTATATTTTTTTACACGCGCGTATAATTTTCAACAAGCACAGTAACAGCAAATTTACCATAATAATATGCACAATGACATGCAAGCCTGATCTCTATCTTCGGCCAAACATAAAAAAAATCCATGACTTGGATGACTTACTAATAACTAAACTTGTGGCTTGTTTCAACTTGGCATCTTATTTTATGCTAAAACAAAACATTGCGACATAGCTAAAATGATAATAACAATAACAATTAAAAAACTTCTCATATTTAATAATAAGCAATGCAAATTCCTAGATATTTTTTTTAACTAGTGTCATTTTTAATTTTCCCTTTCTTAAAATGGTATGTAGTATGTATTATACATGCATATATTATAGTCATTCTCGTGCAGTGGATGTGTCTTTTCACAATAATCATTTTTAGCTGGTCTTGTCAGAATTAATAAGGATCCTAGCTCACACACATGCACACTTACTGTTGCTATGACGATAAATGATGATGATGACACTTAATGGTGTTTGGTGTGTGCTCTCACTCACCTATTCTTGCTTACTTTGCTTATGTGAACGATGATGATGAGAAATGGAATTGAGTGAAGAGTTCAAAGTCACGCATACACATTTCCATGAATAATATGGTGTCAGTAATTTGCGCAAAGTTCAATAGTCAGTCAGTCAGTCATTGGCATGAAGAAAGAGTAGAAAAGAAAGTAAAAATGAATTTTGAAATTATTCTTTTTAATGTCTGTGTTCTAGTTGCACTAATAGTTATTAGTAGAAGCACCGTCTATTAATATAAAAAATAAACCTG
>JAITYZ010003933.1:0-10587 GCA_027744595.1 Paronellides praefectus
AAGTACACATAATTGTAATTCTATTCCAAGCCAAAAGTTATTACCCGAGTCTCATATATTTACTTTTTGGTCGCTGGAAAGGAAAAACGAAGAAAAAAAATTACAGGGGTAGCGATTAATTTCATTTTAGTCCAATATTTTCCCCGTGTCTAAAGTTTCATCTGACGCACGGAACGTTGCTACTTTGTACTCACTCAGTTTATAATTGTTTTTTTTACTATAAGACTTTACCTTAACCTTGTACATTTACATGACAAACATCTGACTAAATACTGCCAATTGTAATACATTCCTTTTTCAAGATGTCGAATTTCTTGCGAAATCAAATCTGGCACCAGAAAACGAAAGAAGAAAGGCTAAGCAAAGAAACGGTGAAAGTAAAAAAATGTCTCCCTTTTGATCTTCCCACATTACAAACTTTTTTCATTTAACTACAAACAATGTCGTAAAAGCTCTTTACTATTTCATATAGTTGATTGTAGTAAGAAAAAACCTATTTTAGCGAGGATTTTCATACGATAAAGATATTTTCAAAATGTTTCAACGTTGATGTTGGAGAAATTTGTAGGCTGTAAAACCGGGAAAGAGCAATAAGTATTATATTTAATACGGGATTGATTTTCTTAGAACGAAATACAAAAATAGATAAATTAAATGTCTGTATATTAAACAGAAGTTGTCCCACGTAGCTAAAGTATTTTTACTTTGTTTCAACATTTGCGTGTATGTATGGGGTTGTGTAATGCTCATGATGTGATTTTGTTTGTCAGCAGGTTGTAGAAAAAAGTATACTTTTGAAAGTTCAAGAATAGATGAATTTACAGACAGAAGCCAATACAAATCCCAATGTGATAAGGAATTTCATTTAACAAAATGTTGAGTAGTACATGAGGATTTCCTGCAAGCAGACGTCATATTTTGGGATAGCTGGATGCAACCTTGAAAAAAGGACACATTGAGGCATTTATTGAATTTTGCTTTGAAAAAAAATTCTTTCCTGTCCGAATTCCCTTTGAGCTTTTAAAAACCAGTCATGTTACACATGTTTACACTTTCATATATTCACCTAAAATATTCTTTACTATTCCGCTACTTGCTTTAATCCTTAACTTTTATGCCCCACACGTGTCTCTATTTTTTTTAAACGTGGTTTGCTACAGAGTGAAAGTCAAAGGAGTAAAAAGACCCTTTTTTATTATATTTTGGGAACCACCATTTGACTCATTTTCAGAATCTACTAATCTAAAGTGCCTAGGTGGTGCCTGTCTACTACGCACAACAGTCAAAGAGTTTTCAGTTCCACTTGCTGCACAATTACATTGTGGTTCAGTGACTCACGTGGCGTGACGATTCATGGCACTTACGGGGAGTGAAAGTAGGGGAAATAAGGCAAATATTTTTTTGGGGGAAGGTTGGTAGGTATAGTATAAGGTCGAGTACAAATGTATGTACATTCCTTGTTTTATGATACGTTTACGTCATCCGAGAGTACAATGACATAGGAACCTATCGCAGCTCAGCCGGGTATTATAAAATAGTAACTGCAGAGAGTGGTGGTAGGTATATAAGGTTAAATATGATAAGTGGTGTGCTTCAAGCTATAGTCAAAGTTTCACTTTGATGTATGATAATTTATTTCCAATGAATACAAAAAGTTTGTATTTGTTTAACTTGTTATTTTAGGAAACTCATTTGTAGATATATTATGTAACGTGTATACCTATACCTGTCTATCTATAATACTATAGCATTTTTTGGGATGTTTTGAATAAATAATTTTGGAAGCATTCCGAATCTTTTCGGGTGGATAATTCTTTTAAACCGATGTTCATTCCGAATTTACTAGAGTATCTGGTTTTTTGTTTATTCCTTTGAAATTACGTAACCGTACGAAATGGCGGATTTTGAGAGAAATTTCTATCTTTTTCTTTTAAAAACACTCCATAACAAAATTGTATCCATCCAGGAAACTGATATTACATTTTAAATATTTATATGGGAGATTATGGAAAGTAAATTTTATATGTTCTTAATATCTTGGTCCATATAAGTTACTCTCAGCCTGAGAGTCTCAGGCGCTGAATTGAAATGGGTTTCAAATGACATGATGGAAATAGTAGACAAGGCTGAGCTCACGTATTTACGAGCTCGTAATGATGGGGAAAAATTAAGATTTCTGTAGCTCAGAAAAGAAAAGAAGTTTTTTCCGAATTTGAATGTGAATTTTTTCCCCTTTAGGTATATTATATTCCGTGCAGACATCGCATTAAGCTGTTCTGTTTACTGGCATGCATCTTAAGTTTTACTTTTCAATTCTTATTTATTTGTTTGCCCGAGTGCCGGAGGATATTCAAATGAGACATGTGGACATAATTACAGTCTTTTATTCCATATAACACTGGCGCTACTTAGCGATGAAATGAGGACTGAGGACATCAATAGTACCTACAACAGCTACTTGCTATGAAAATGAATTACATGATGTGATATTATTAAATTGCCTGTACTGTATCATCGCCTTGTTGTATGTGCAACCTCCAATACAACCATCTACGACACTAAAAACATGGTGGTATAACTGGTAGTTCAGTTGTAGTTCATTTAATTATTTCGATGTGGCCTTGCTCACAGTTTTTTTTCTAAATTGTAATTCATCCGCATAAACTCTCTGAACGCTTACTACCCTCCAAACCAAGAAAAATCCTTTTCTAACATAACCTTTCCAATGAGAAGAGTTACATTTTCTGAATTATTGAAATAAACAACTTCAAACTTGATCAAAAAAGCACTTTTTCGTTCGATAAACCTAATTACTAGGATTTCCTCATTTCTTTCAAGCATTAAATTTCTGAAATTGGATTTTTTGCTTTATGTAAATTACCTAGGTATGTCTAGTCATCTATACGACGCTGTTGTCTGTGGGCTAAGAGTGGAGATGTTATTTTTAACCTCAAGGGAAATATAAAATCATATTATCAATTATTCTTGACATTATTGCTGCAATTACAAAACAGACAAGGTGTTACTTTTTCTACTCAAAAGAAGCTGATAAATACAGAGTAGTTTGAAAAATTCAACCTTCAACGCGAAGCTTTCCTTTCTAGAAAGACCAAAGGAAAAACCAATATCTCAGATATCTCAAAGTCGTAGTGTCTCAGATATATTTTATAAAGCTACTTGAGAGACAGTGCTTTGGAAGTTTGATTTTACCTTTTTACGCGTGTGATCATGGTCATGAACTTTGTTCTTTTAAGAATAAAAGCAATTTAGAAAGGAGAAAGTAACGAAAGAAAGGATTTCATTTTATCAGCTTCCGTGGAATAATGCCAATTGGCAGGTAATTGTGTACCTACTTGTGCTTTAATTGCCAATTGACGTGTGTGATGCAATCAGAAATCATAGATTGTTGCTGGACTGGGCAATATTGATATTGGGCATCAGGTTATTTTGTTGATCTTAAAAACAATGGGATTATGGACAGTATTATGGACAGCCAATACAGATTATTGACTATAATATAAATTGCACGTATCAGTGAAAGACAGAAAACACTATGCATGAATTTCCCATGAATCTACTACCATTCATTATTATTTTCTATCGTCTGATTGCCCATTTTTCACTCTAGGGCGAAAGGGTCAACTGAATAAATGTTGGTGACGGTTATTGATGATGAAAGTTTAAATGTGTACATGTATTAGGTATACCTATCCTATGTATTGTTTACAGATTTACTTGAATTCCATGGAATCATGTTTCATTTTATCATTAAGCGGATACTGGGTGTGTCATCTACTGTTGACGTGTTGACTCTTCTTCTTTGTTAAATTGTTTGTCTTTACTTGGAATACCTACGGTCTCAAAAAGGTCAAAGGCCCAAAGGCTTACAGAAAATATGTTAGCTAGGTATATCCATACCGTTTTTAACAAACCAAATTGTTAACCTTTCACTAGAAATTGGTACAAGGCTTACAATTATTATCTGAGGAACAAGAAAAGAGATGCAACGGAAATTTGCCCGCATGGATGTGGGAAATTGGAATGAAAGAAAATTGTGTAATTAATGAAGAGGTAAGTTATAGTTTAGGTCAAGGAGTCAAGAACTTATGACAAGGCAAAAATAATATGGCAAAAGTGAAAATATATTGGAATATATTATATGTACATAATGCATATTAGTAGATACGTTATAACAACACCTGGTGTCTGTGATAATCTGTGCATTGAACTCATTTCCACCTAGTTCAATATAGACAAATTGACTTTCACACAGCAAGGCAAACAGGTTGTTTATATAGATCGAGATTACCAAAACTTTCCTACAATTCATTTTGCCATTTGGGAAAAGGGAAAACTGATAAAAATAGTGTAATATCAAGTGCGAATAATAAAATTTTCCGTTACGTAAAATATATCAAAATATTGCCTAAAAACATTCTCAATTCTCAAGGTATTTACTCGTAGTTAATGCAATAATATCATAATATAATTTATTAGATTAATACCCTATTTGCCGATACGACCCTACCCTAACTATTCGTTCTTTATTGTCTGTGACCATGCATTATGTTTACTCGTGCAATAGTGCAATAATGTCATAATGTAAAACAATTTTCGGAACACAAGCGAAAAAAATTCATATTCTCTCAGCATACCTGGTAAAAATGGGACAAATAATATACTCATGGAATTTTCCTAAAAGCCCAAATAATCGAGAGCATTTCTTCAACCAGAAAAAAATAACTACCTACAAAACAATTTTATTCCTGACAAAATACAGTGGAGATAGAAATCCATTCGCTTGTATTCTCACAAAACCTAAACACATAACCTTTCATAATACTCAAAAATGTCGTGTCAAAAAATAGATGAATGAAAGCTACGAAAAAATGAAAAAATGAAATTAGGAATTTATCCCTGAATACAAAATGGAAAACGTACAACATTAATGTTACATAATATAATATGTTGGTGTAATAATGCAATGGCACAACACCAGGCACACCACATTCAACATTCGTTACACGATTCCAATTCCAACAGAGTTTTAATATCTTTAAAAAGTATCTTTTCCTAAATTGAGAGATAAACACGATATTTTAGAGAGCTATCTTGAAACATGTGCCCATTGTTTTATAAACCCCCTGTGTAGACACTACTGTGTACCATGTCAATTCGTGTCAATGTGTACAACACACCTGAAATTGACATTTTTTATGCAACTGACAGCCACTCAGGATCCAACTCCACATGATACACGTTTTCTTATGTAAGTCCTAAAGTTACAGTACTTTATTCTTCAGTAATTACCACATCATAATAAATGTGACATTCAAATTGTCATTCAGAGAAAAACCCGTAAAATCATCCACTAAAGTACGTTCTTTTAAAAAAGATTAAAAATGATTTGAAAAGCACTTATTCATTCGTCCTAAAGGATGTGCAAAAAGAACAAAAACGTAAAGTAGCAGCCATTAAAACCTAGCCAATTTAACCTTTTCCTTTGGGAATTCCAATTTTCCGGATTTTATATAACTTGGGATGTGTTTAGGTATAACTTGCAGACATAATTGCATGATAATAGATACGTTAAGCTGTAATAAACTGTTTTACACATAAAAGGCTCTTGTGTTACAATTCGGAGAAAGCAATTAATTTCATACAAGTGCATCGTCCCATCGAGTATAGAAAGCAATATCATGTCATCAAAGTAAGCTTCTTAGAACTAGAAGCTCCACACACAAGGACCAATATTGTGTTTACCTGATAGGGCATGCATTATGTATTGTAGTATTGTATTCAGTGGCAATTGTAAAGCTAGGTGGTATTATACAGTATAATTTATACTCAACACACAACAATGCATATTTTTCCGCTTGTTGGTTCTGATTCCAGGGAATTTAAGTTTTATCGCTACATCTACGAACCATTTTTCATGGTTGACGGAAGAAGTTATATCTCTTCCATACACGTGTGACACTTATTGTTATGCTGCAAAAAATCAAAAAAATATGTGAGTAATGACAGCAATCTATACACTCAAGCAAAAAATCAAAAGCCAAAGTGAGTACAAACATTATACAATAGGCTACATATTTGGAATTTGGAAAGGAAAAAACAAATGTGTCAGGAAAAGTAACAAATTATTCATAATTCTGTATAATTTCATTTCAAATGTTATTTGCTTTCAAGTTCAAAATTATTTAATTATTTTAATTGTGAGAATAGACATGAGTTTGATTGTAAATTCAATCATTCAATGCGAAAAATTGCTTATGAATTTTTCTTAAGATGATATTGCTTGTCATTCTGTCAAAATGTTTTTAAAAAATTAATATAAAATATTAGTGAATTAAATCAAGGTGTTTTTGTAAAGCCGCATTTAAAATTGGCAGAAGCACTTCCGCCCACGGAAGTTTGATGTATTTTTTGTCTCAAAAACTCATTCATTTTCCTTTGCCTAAGAATACGAGCCTCAACTCATTTTGTTTAAGAAAACTAGCATTCATTCTTAAAAAAGAGACAGTCTAGACACCTCTGCATGTGACATGTGAAGGACATGTCATTTTAGTTATTAATCAATGTGCGTTGTGTGTAAATATGCAAATGAATTTTGTAGATTATACAACGTAAAAAAACTGCTCATTGTACAGATACATGGCTTCAATAGCAAACGGAGAAAGGACAGCAACAACCTCTCTCGATGACTAACTAAGGTAAACTAAACAATTTTGGCTGGAATACACCCGCATATTTCATTACACTTTCAAGCAAGCAAGTTTGGTTTTTACATTATGAATAAATAAGAAAAGTGATAATGAATAGATTGATGAGCGGCCAATATATTTTACCTTATTCTCTGACGCTCAGTATAAAAAACTCATTCCATCCTCCCATCCTCCTGTGGTTTCCAATTCCAATCTTTACAAAAAAATATTTATCAGCTCCCGATTGCGTAATGCTGCATACCTACTACCTACTTTGTTCACGTGACGATGTATTTTTCTTTCGCTAGATAGCGATGTCTTATGCATTATGTAACGTGGCAATATAAGTATTTTGTCAATATTTTTGTATTGACACGGTGGAAAAAGTGAGTGGGAGATAATTGTTTGCTGTACTAAAACATAGTATTTTGAAGATTCTTGAATGAAGAAAAACATAATAAAATATATTCTGAAGAGTTAACGATACTGGAGGACATCATTTTGATAATAAACGTTTTTTACTGTCGACGTTTCGGTTTCAAATTAAACCATCATCATCATCATAATAAAATATACTTCCTGTCGTACCTGTTCCCTTCTTATGTTCTGTATCTTGAGAATGAGGACATGACATCGTGGAACACTGTTTTTTGACACAACATATTTATTTGTATTCATTACATGTAAAATGGAAGAGTATAAAAGTGAAAAGGAGAGGAATCGGATTTCATTTGATAAGTTTTAACAATAAAAAAACGAATGAAAAGTACACATAAACATGATGTGCTTCTTAGTTCGTAGAAATCCTTTGATAGGGATTTACAAAAACATCTTGTTGTGTCACATGTTTGGCCCAGGAAGAGCTGTTGTTGTTGTTGGGATGATGAAATAGATTATAGAATGTTGTATTTGCCGTAAAAGATCTTCTTACGTGATAATGAGTTGCCCTACTTTCACTTATAAATATTGATTAAGGTAGGATATTATTCCGATTGAATGAAAGATGGGAAGTTGGATCTCTCTGAAGGGGAATTAATTAAAGCTTCACGTGGGAAAACGAACAAGTTTGAGGAATACAAAGGGAATATAAGGGAATATAAGGGAATATAATTATAGTATACTGTAGCAACTATAAAAAGTTCTCAATAATATGGATCAACCATCTCTCTTTTTTATGATTAAGGTAAAAACCAGGCTTTCTATGCGTATTATATTATTTGTGTGGAAAAATGAAATATTGTCAGTTCACCACTAGTTCAAGAAGCCACTTCAAGCTACTATAGTAGTCGAGTCAGATATTGACCACCTTTCATCAGAAACGTAGTAAAACTCATTGACTCATTCCAAGAACAGAAATGAATTCAAAAAGGTCAAGAATGGCTGATGAGTTGGGGTTTCGGATGAAATGAAGTTTGCGGAATGTCAATTATTTTTTCATGTTTGATAATGAATATACTTTGTACATGAATGAATACAAGTATAACATAGGTTGTTGTATGTATGAATAATAATTATGGTATATGGTACATATTTGTAACCAAGATCATTAAACTGGAGTCTAGTAATGAGAAAAACTGGAGAATTCTAGACGACTGACTGTAAGTAGGTACATTACTGTCAAGATCATCAAAGGGTTGGAAACATCATCTTTGGGCAGTGAATACAGTTATCTGTGTCTGTGACTCTAATACTTTTTGAGTTCAAGGTTAACAGAGATGCTCTTTTTTGCTTAGACGTGAAATAAATGTTGATTTTTAATTACTGTTCATTATCACCACAGGCCTTGTCATCTATGATGTTCTGTTATTTCACTTCACCACACTTTGTTCTCAAACAACAGTGCTCATCTTTTGTAGAATTTTATAAATATATGCATCCCAGTCCTTTAATATCTGTTATGCAATTAGCATGAAAGTCACGACTGTAAAACCACAGTTTATTATAGAGTTTTGCCTGTGTGGTAGAGGAGATAGATATACGCTACATCGCAACTTTCAGTAATCGATAATTTAGATTTTCATCTGCTGCGCTGCATCATGTTAAATTGATAATGTCTTCATCTTGAACGGAATCATTACTAAAAATCAAGACTGCGAACTGCGATGGGTTGTGATGGTCACGGTCAAAACAAATGATGTCATTTTAATAGACATAGTTTGTCCGTTCATGTGACATTGCATGTAAACACGTAAAATTCCAGCTTTGGCATTAATTAAGTTTATCAACATGTCAGAATGATATTAGTTTGGTCATTATTTTCAAGCCATATGCATGGCTCTGGTTCTGGTCGAGTATTCATTTCAAGTTTCAATCAATGTTTCACACCTTGTCTTGTCAAGTCATTTTGTACTTTCACCGTGAAAGCAGATAAAATTGCACATGTAAAGCGTAATCAGGCTCATTGTTCGTGCCGAAAATGTCCCTCACCGAAGAAAGCAAAATTTGTGCATGGTATTTGCTTGTAAGAAAAAATGTTTTGAGGTTGAGTTATGCCAAACTAGATGTTATTTTGAAAAAACTTTTTCTTTTCTAACTTCTACTTAAACAACTCGATTTAATATGAGAAAATTGAGCTTCTGTCAGGTCACGGCCACGAAATCATCGTCTGGAAAATGGTATGTATACTCTTTTGATCTGTATCTTTACCTACCAGGATATAATTACATCATTATCATGAATGAGTACACATTACACTACTCTGGTTAGTGACTTGGAGTTTGAACTTTGATCAATCTCATCTACCTATTCAATTATGGCACGCGTCACTGCCAGTTTTGTGGTATAAACTATTCTTGAAAATATTTCAAACAAATAGCATACAAAAGTAAAAGACAGTAACTGTCCGTAATATAAGTGTAGAAACGTATTACGTAAATACGTACGACTATTTTGAATTCCAAACTACTCGGAATTGTAATTTCCGTCCTTTTGAATTCGTTTTGAGAGAACAATACTTAATACCTTATTGCATAGAAAAGGATCTTTTATTTATTATCTCTTTTTTTTATTGAAATCTGTTGTATTTTTTTGTACGCTTTTTTGTCTCGAGTATTCTGTTTTTCCTTTGTTATGTCATGTGGAATATGACGACTTGAGGACTGATATAATGAATTTCTTTGAACTTTCCATGTTTCCCATGTAAACTGACTGACAATTGTCAATTGTGGGCTCTTCCGTTTGTTGGTAAATCCAGAGAAATCCTACTCATCAGATCCGGGCTTTATATCATAAGTACTTACCTACGCACGTAGACAGACATGCATAACATAATAATAATATATTATTTTGTATTAATGTCTATTTGTCAGTTTGATGTACTTTCATCAACCATAGAGTTTTGACTCTCACTCTCTTGTGACAAATACAACAATACAGTACTGATTAACTGATTATGCAACTCATTTTTTGAAGAAATTAATTCATTATAACTGAAAAAATTATTTCGATAATTTTAAAACTGGTAAATTGACCCAACTTCAGAAAAGTCACCAGACTAAACATTTTTATAATATATTTAATAAGCTTGTTAAAGTATTTGTATAGCTCCTTTGTGAATTTGATGTACTTATATAATCCGGTGGTGTAATTTGAGTAAATGTATTTGCAAACCTAAAAAACGTGAAATATAATGAACGTAAGTAATGAAGGTAAAGGATATACTGTAGACTGTAGATACGTGGACAAACATACTACATACCCATTCGACAACGATGGGTATGTGATCAGTGATCACAATTTCACAAAAATGTTCATTATAAAACGGTAAAAACGGAAATTTTTCGGGTTAATGTCCATATATTTCATGCTATGCCCTCTCCAATTATGATGTTTTTATTATAATAGCTGCAAAAGTGTAGTTTATTGGTATTTCAGAATATGC